>JAOSYY010024460.1:0-11744 GCA_025727935.1 Hebomoia glaucippe
CCGCCCCGCCCCGCCACTTCGCGCGCCCCTAATCTCTCTGTTTACTGCAGGTGGAGCCGCGAGCCGGCCCCGCCGCCGAGCCTAGGTGACGCACCGCGTGCGACTAAACCGACACTCACCCGTGTGACCGAGTTATGCCTTATAACGACTTGCCATTTCGCTTCTTTAACCCCGTTTGATTGCCCTCTTACTCGCATTTTCCCTCCGTTTCAGAGGTTTGGTTTGATAGTGTGCGCGAGTGTGCGTGTGTGCCTGTGGGTGTGTGCGCGTGTGGCTCAATAAGCTCGTCCGATGTTCACAGACCCGGAGCAACTTCGAGGAGACGAGCAAACAGACGGAGTCGCTCATGAAGAAGATGATGGAGATGAGGCAAATGGTAACTTCGCTTTCCACTTTTGGCTTCTTTCTTCAATCATTGAAACGCTTTCGGCATAGAGCAGATTTGCAACATTGCGTGTCCACTCGCAGCACAAGGAGGAGGCCAGCGAGGAGGGCGGCGCCGCGCGCTCGGGCTACCTGTTCCTCATGGAGAAGAAGGCGTTCGGCACCACCTGGAGCAAGCAGTACTGCAGCTACGAGCGCGCCTCGCGCGTGCTCTCGCTGTGGCCCTACAACCAGATCAACCCGAAAACCGTGAGTCGCCATTCGAGCACCCGACGCGTACACCGTCCCCGGGCCCGTATACGACGCGCGTACGTTCGCAGGCGGGCAGCGTGGAGAGCTTGGCGGTGGAGGGCGCGCGAGTGGCCGACGCGGCCGTCGAGCGGCGTTTCTGCTGGGAGGCGGTGCCGGCCGAACGCGAGCGCGCGCCGCTCACGCTGCAGGCGCTCGGCGAGCGCGATCGCGCGCGCTGGCTGCGCACGCTCGACTGCCTGCCGCCCGCCCATGCCGCGCCGCCCGCGCCCCACGGGCTTGCCACGGCGGCCGAGCGAGAGCCCGCCTGGGGCCTCGACGAGGCGGGCTTCGCGTTCGTCGAGCGCATCGTCGCGACGCTCGAGGAGCGCGGTCTCGAGGAGCAGGGGCTGTACCGCGTGGCGGGTGTCGCCTCCAAAGTGTCGCGGCTGGTGGCGCTCGGCCGCGAAAGACGACTGCCCGCCATCCTGGCGCCGCTCGAGTGGGAGAGCCGCACGCTGACCTCCGCGCTGAAGGCGTACCTGCGCGCGTTGCCCGACCCGCTGCTCACGCGGCGCCTGCACCACCGCTTCTTGGCGGCGGCCAAGTGCGAGGCGCGCGGCGAGCGCGTGCGCGCGCTGCACGCCCTTGTGCACGCGCTGCCTCCCGACAATCGCGAGATGCTCCGGCTGCTGCTGACGCACCTGCGCAAGGTGGCCGCGAGGAGCGGCGCCAACCTGATGAGCTCCTGCAACCTGTCCGTGTGCTTCGGGCCAACGCTGCTGCGCGCCGAGCGCGAGACCGTCGCCTCCATCCTCGAGCTCAAGTTCTACAACGTGCTCGTCGAGGTGCTCATCGACCACTGCGACGAGCTCTTCGACCCACTACCGCCTGCCCCCGCGCCCGCGCCTCTCGTCGCCGCCGCGCCCGCCCTCGCCGAGTTGCCGCGCAACGGGCTCCCGCCGTAAGTGTTGTAGATATTGCGAGTCCCGCTCGTCAGAATTCTTATTCCTCCATAGCTTCTGCCAGCGGCGTCGCTCGTCCATTTCTAGCTGTCTATCGTATTATTTTATCTACAACCAAGGGCGGACCAGCCTAGGCTGAACCCTATTCATTATTACTCATCGCATAGGTCTAAGACCAACATACGTTGGAATTTTATTGCTCTATTAGAATCTAGAGGCCGTAATATCGTTGATTTACTTTCCGCAACGAACCTGAATAGTTTAATAGCGATTTTTTAAATGGCTATTACTTTTGTGCGTCCAGTTATAAGTAAACTTACTACTCGTATGATACAATAGACTGTTGAACGGTTTCTGAGACAAACAAACAAAAAACAGACAAAAAAGTAGCAGTTGTTGTTTTGGGTTCCATAACTCATTTTATTGAAACGTGTAGTCTTCGTAAATTCTCGATGTCTTATCATCGAACTAGGAATTCACGAGTGTACACGTGCACACGCGTCCGAAACGGCTTTGTGTACGAGAAGCGCCTCACAAAAGCCCTTTAATGAATCGAAGAGCGAACATCTGTCTCTCGCTACCTGCGGCGCGCGCCCCGTCGATGGCCCTCTCGATACGCGACGGGAATCGTAACGCTCACTAAGTATTGATTCAACAACGCGCGGTCGCTTATTTCCGTATTGGAGCAATTTTATTAGCAAAACAGCATTCAAGCTCGAACCTACATCTTGCCACTCGCACCCGGTGAGACGAGAGCAGGTGCGCATACCGGCGCGCAGCTGCGGCGCATCTCCGCGCGACAGATGCGCGCCGCGCGCAACGCACCTGAGGCGCGCCGGCCCCGCCCCCGCCCCCGCCACCCGCTTCAATCTGCGCAACGAGGCCATCGCTGGAGGATGCGGCGGCGGGTGCGCGGCGCGGGGCGGCAGGTGCGCGCGCGCCGCATAAATAGGGCGCGCGCGGCGCCGCGGCACGCAGTCACCTGTGGACCTCTTTGACGAGTGTCGCTCTTTGCTTTTGTGTCCGTGTCGTTCGCGCAGTGCAGTGCTCGCAGCCGAAATGATCATCTGTCTGTCTGGATTTGTTATTGCCGGGTTGGTGTACATTTATAGCGGTTTATGCGGTGACGGAAGGCCCCTCGCTCAGGCTGCCTAAAGAGTCTTTGTCAAATAAATGAAGGATTATCGTTTTGTTTCAGAACCGCCCCGGTCGCGATGTCCACCCGCGCCAGAGCCGATATCGTAAGTGTCAATATACATATACTTACACCTTATAATAAATGTAATCTCTAGCATTTCAATCCTCATCTCGAGCTTCTCGTCTCGCAGAGCGGCGCGGCGGGCGGCCCGTACTCGCCGCACCACAACCAGCTGCTGCAGCAGTTCGCGCCCGTGGCGCTCCCGGGGCTGCGGGGTGCGGCGCGCTGCAGCAGCAGCTCCGAGTCGGTGTCCAGCCACAGTGCCTCGCCGCCTCCGGGCGCGGTGCTGCGGGGCGCAGGGCGGGCGGCTGGACGCGGAGCGACGCGCGTGCGCACGTTGTACGCGTGCCTCGGAGAGAGCGAGGGCGAGCTGTCGTTCGAGCCTAACCAGATCATCACGAACGTCTGCCCGTCGGGCGAGCCGGGCTGGCTGCGCGGCTCCCTCAACGGCAAGAGCGGCCTCGTGCCCGAGAACTACGTGGAGCCGCTGCCGTGAGCGCGCCCGCCGCCCGCCCGCCCGACCGGCGTTTGACCCACGAAGCGCGCCCGCCCTCGCGGCGCCCGCCCCAACGCGCCCGGCTACCGACCCGCGACATTCCCACGCCAAATACCATATCGTAGTCGTATTTGTTGATATTTTTCTACAGTTTGTATATTTTGTACATTGTAAATAAGAATTGTTGCTATTTGATATTTATACAGTACTATTGTATGTTGTGACTTTTGTACCAAATATACTTTGTGAGCGTTCCCGACGTGGATGTTGTCCTATGAGATACGTTAATATATTATTAATATAACTTGTCAGTAATTCCAGTTGTTTTATTTACATTTCATCACCACATCGTCGAATTGAATTATAGTGGCATCGACGCTGCCACTTGCCACTTGCCAAAATGAATTTGATTCGAGGTCATTGGGTAAACTGTACTGGGACGAGGTGAGATCGGAAACGAGTCGGACGACGTGCTTAACTTGATTTATTATAATCGAAATAATCACGTTTACAATCCAGATATATTTAACAAAGAAAATATAATAAGTTCCGTGATACATTTCCTCCCCGAACTCATCCGTTGCCCGAAATTGTTCCACGATCTATTGCGACCGTTGCAAGCTGTCCTTATGAGACTCCGACTCGCGGCCACGCCTCTAGCTGCGCTCCGGCGCGTCCTCTTCGTCGCGGTCGAGCAGGCGCCGCACGCGCGAGCACTCCGCCAGCGCCGGCCGCGCCAGCAGCGGGCCCGCTCCCCCCGGCGCCGCACGTGCTCCTCCGCCCCTCGCTCCCGCCAGCCGCTCCAGCTTGTGCGCTTCGCCGGCGCGCACCACACGCAGCAGCGCCGAGTACTTGTCCTGCAGCGCGCGCAGCCGCGCCGCGTGCTCGTCCGCCGCGTGCCGCGCCACGCGCCTCAGCTCCAGCACGGCCGCTTCGCGCGCAGCCAACGCGCTCTCCAGCTCATGCGCACGCGCCGCCGCGGCCTCGGCTCGCGCCGCACCGGCCTCGGCCTCGCTCTCGGCTCGCGCGAGTGCCGCTCGGAGTGCACGTTCTTCGGCTGCTGAGCGTTCAGCGTCCGCCGCGCAATTTGAGCCGCCGCCGGTCGCCGCGCGTACGGCCCCGCTGAGGCGCGCCTCCCGCTCGGCGAGCACGAGTAGCTCGCGGCGCAGACGGCGCACGTGCTCGGCCCGCCGCTCGGCAGCGAGCGCGGCACGGGCGAGCGCCTCTACGTGACGCGCCGTTTCGAAAGATTCGCCGCGCGAGCGCCGCAGCTCGGCCGCGTCGACAGCCCGTTGCGCTTCCGCCTCCCTCAGAGCCGCCTCGGCGCGCAGCCTCGCGGCGGTCTCCTCGGCGAGGGCTGCCTCGAGGCGCAGCTCCCGTTCGGGCACGGCGCCGGCCGCGGTGGCGGGGGCGGCCGTCGGTGGATCGCGCGGCGGGCGAGCGGCCAGCTCGTCGCGCTCGCGCTGCAGCGCCCGGAGGCGGTCGCGTAGGGTGGAGTTCTGCAGCTCGAGGATCCGTGTGCGGCGGCAGCGTCCGAGCAGGCGCCGGTTGCGCTCGGCGTGGGCCTCGCGGCGCCATCGCTCGTACATAAGCTGCGCATGCACCAGCGCCAGTTGTTCGGTCAGCTCGGCGGGGCTCGTCTCGCGCCGCCCTGAGTAAAGCTCCGAAAGGTACGCGTCCAACCTGTCGCACGGGGTTACCGGCTCGGACGCCTTCTCGACCATCATCTGAAGGAGTACGGAGTCATCAACGGGAGACATGTAAACAAATAAAAAATCTTTAACGCCGTGGTCCGAAACATAAGTATACGAACCTGCTTATGCTCCTCGTCTGGCAGATGACGGAAGAAGTCAGCGATGAGGAACTCGTAGGGCGCCGGCCACGCGTCCACCGTTTGCACCGCTACCGTGCTCGTGCGCGACCCGCGTGCCGTCGGGACGCAGGAGGCCGAGCGGCGTGGTGGAGTACCCGCCCGTCCCGGCGGCCGTCCGCGGCGCCCAGTTCCCGCACGTGGGTCCCGCGCTACCGGTGCCCCGCTCTCGGGGGCACTCCAAGATACCTCACCGTTGGCGCGCTCTGTCAGCTCGAACACTTCGCGGTCCTCGACGTTGAGCGGCTCCGTGTCGGCGGCGAGCGCCGGTGTGCCCCTGCTGGGCTCCGGTCGAGGCACGGCCCCGGCTGGCGGAGGGCCCCCGCCGAACGGCACTGGCGACTCGGCAGCACGTCGCTCGAGCGCTACGCGCGCCAGGCGGCCCGCGTAGGCCTCGCTGGCGCCTGCCGGCGGTGACGTTTCCTTGCGCAGCGGCGAGGGAGGTTGCGAGCGTCGGCCGATCGCGCGCACGGCGGCGGAGTCGTTGGGAAATCGAAATTGGGTGCGGGTTTCCTTCGCGGGCGTGTTCTCGGGGGTCGCTTCCACGGCGGCCTCCGGCGGCTCCGCCGGGTCGGGTTCCGCCGGTAGTGGTGTGTTCGGAGCGGACTCAGCGCCGCACCGGTCGACGAGCGGGAACCAGGGTTCGGCTCCAGGCCGCAGCGCGGACGCGGCCCGCGCAGCGTGTGCGCCAGAGCCCGGTGCCGGCGACGGTGGCGCGGCGGGCGAGGGCGAGGGCGGTGGGGCGAGGGCAGCGCGCTCTTCGGGCGGTTCGCGCGGGCGCAACGACAGGCGGCGCGTCTCGGCGAGCACGTCGTGTATCTCAAGTCGTGTCCAGCGTGCCGCGTCCGCCTCGCGCTGCCTTGAGCCGGTCACGAGCGCCGAGTGTAAGCGTACCGATCGCAGCAGCGGCGCCAGGGCGCGTTCCCAGGCCTCACGCGCGGACTGCGCGGCGCACTCGGCGCGCAGCGTCTCAAGCAGGGTGCAGGGGTGCGTCGCGTACAATGCATGGAACAAGGCCAGTTGGGCGAGTTGCAAGTGGTCTCGGACTGGCGCTGACGGCGGAGGATCCAACGCGGCGGGGCGCAGCAGCGCGTCGGCTAGTTCAGGCCAGTGCGGGGCGGCGAGGGTCGGCTCGGCGGGTAGAAGGGCGGCGAGCGCGAGCAGCGCGTGGAGGAGCGCGGGAGGGTCGCGTTCGAGTCGAGCCGCGCGCAGAAGTTCGCGCGAGGCGTGGTGTGCGGGCAGGCGATGCAGCCAGGCAGGCCGGCGTGCAAGTAGAGGCGCGAAGGCCGCGAGGGCGTGGTGGCGAGCGATGCGGTCGCCTCGCAGTTGCTCGGCAAGCGCATCGAGCAGGTGACGCGCGTGCAGATCGGGCGCGCGGGCAAGCAACTGGATGGCGCGCGCGGACCCAGTGCGCGCGTGGTAGAGCAGCAACCCGCGCACTAGCCAGGGCTCGCGCACGGCCCCGAACAGCGTGGCGAAGGTGTCGGGCGCATCGCGACCCTCCAACAGTGCGATTATTTCGCTCGCTTCACATGCCGTCAACATCTCCGACCACCTATTAACACAATGAGGGAATCCGGTTATAACTTTATTAAGTTCTTGTATTGTATATATGGTGGATTTAAAAATAGTATTAGATTAAGATTTTTTATAACATATATATGTATTCTTATTCCTATCATAGTAATGTTGTGTTTACCTATAAGTTATATTTATTCATAAATGATATTATATAAGTTATTTGTTTGTATCTAGTCGGTGAGCCTTAATAATAAATAAATAATGTTTCATATTAAAATAATTAAAATGTCAATATGTTGGGAATATACATATTATTTATCACTTGACATCATACAATGTCTTTAACTAAACATTTACAACTATAAATACCTCTGGACTATAGCCTACATAGTTATAAGCTGGACACTGTGACAATGACTGTACACTTCAATCACTAGGATGTTGTAGCATAATTGCTTTGTTCAAAAATATCTCGATATTGCAGGGGTAAATGATGTCTAAACCGTGCAATGTGTCGAGACAGATTGGGGGTTGCACACACTCACCGATCAGTAGTTCGGAGAGATGAACCTTCGTTTATCGCAGCTGGAGGAATTTTGAGGCAGCTAACTAGAGCGACGGCGAGTTAAGATCGCTGCAGGAGTAGCGGCGGTGTGCAATGTATGAGGCCGATGACGTCACGTTACTTCTCAGGCGCAATATGGTTTTACTTGAATGTACAGCAATTATAAAATTAAATCAATCTACATTTGACTGTTCAATAATTAGGTACCTACTTCTTACTTCACTGTTCTGCAATTGATTCGCTACAGCTGTTCTCTGTTGACACTTAATACTTGTCAAAGTGACATTACGACAAATATTTATTACCTATAATAAAAATGAAAAAAAATGATTGAGCACGCCCACAACATTCTGTATGTTTTCTTATTATTAGTAATAGAATATAAACTACGGACATTTTTAGTTAAGAGTGAACATTTTTTGAAAAAATCCAGCCTGATGAAAAACTTCACCAACCGTGTTGTGTTGTCTGTGTTCGGTGGGTGACATTAGTTCATCGAAGCGATCTGTCATCGGTGCCTCTGCTGAGAGATTCGACAGTTAGAGATGAGAAATACTTGTAAATTTCAATACCAGGGTTTTCAAGCATCAGTACGTAAAAATACTAGGGTACTGTACTTTAAAGTATTTCGTAATTACTTTAATTGGGAAATGTCCCTTTTTTACTTACACTCAAGGACCACTATTGAATTTTTATAAAAATACCTTCAAGGTCTGACTTTACAAAAAATTCAATTATACTCCTTATTTGTACTGGAATACCGATTACTTTCGTATACAATTTAAGAAAGTTTTGAGCATACGTGTACAAAAAATACGTGCATAGAGAAATGTCCTTTTCTTACTTAACCACAAAGATCACTATTGAATTTACAAAAAAATACTTTTAAAGGCTGTCTTTACAAAAAGTACGATTATAATCCGTATTCGTATATTAATACCACTCGTTTCTCTGTGCTTAGAAAATACTTAAATACTTGTAAGTATTTTCCGCTCGTACCAGGCCGCCCTACTTCGAAGCCAAGCCCTGGTATTAAAACCTGGTATAGTAAATACGTTTCATCCCTAAATTTCAACTCGGTGTCGGTGCCCGAATGAGTAAATCGCAGAGCGAAGAGTACTAAAGCATGCCTTACTGTTGTAATAGGAGAAACTATTGAAGAAATATGTGCATCATTTATTATTTAAAATGAACGTTACAATGTTAAGTTAATAATAGTGAAACAAAGTGTCCGTCTGTCGTTCTAGCAGAAATTATCGCTTCTCATAAAATGTTAAGAGTAATATCTTGTGTCTATATCGAGGGGCAAGCTCTTCGCCGAAATGAATTTTTAAAAATATTTCGTGAGTATTGCATCAGTTGTTTGAACAACGTCTTTCCTTTTTCTCAAATATGTTACATTTACAATTCATAACAATGTTGAAAGCGGCAAAGTTGGGTTTAGAAATTGTTTCCAACCTACAATTTTAATTGAACTTTTCTTTCAAGCTTAAAAATGTAAGTTCAAACTTGTTTCTGTTATTTCAACAGTTGTTTCAAAATCTAGTGAAGTTTTATTCTATTTGGATTAAAAGAAAAACAAGTGAACCTCAGTGGATATGAAGAAAGTTACATTTTAATAAAGTATATTTTTATAAAGTATAAGTGGTGTGTTGATGAGATGATCGATCTCTGAATGTGGGTGTAAGGGGGTATGGTATGGTCCCTGTGCTGTAAATGCAATGCTGTAGTTGCTTCACTATAACCCGATCTCAATCCGTTGGCAGGTATGAGTGCACACTCCACAGCTAAACCTGATCAAGTAAGTGCATTTGTCTGTATAAGTTACATAAGAGCCTTTTCAGGCAATGTAATATGTTATATAAGCACTCCATTGCCGATATGCATATTTGGGCAATCTTATTAAATGTATGCAAGTACTCTATTACCTGTGATAAAGATTTGTTTAAATTTTTGCAAGCCTACAAGGAGATTGAAGAGATATAGAACGGTAACCTTTATTTTTATAATTGATGAAAATGGATGTATTATCAACGTAGTATCTTGTGTTTTTTACATCTATCCTCCAAATGAGTTCATTATTAAAGGAGAAAAATATTGTACTGTTGCAGACTGTACTGAGCCAAGATGCAAAAACACTTGGGGACAACATTCTGCCTAGAGTGCCTTCAGGCTCCTCCAGCACTGTGGCACCGCCACCTCCATCACCTCCGCCGCCACCTTCGTGGCGCTCGAGGCGGGCCTTCACGCTGATCACTGCGCTGACTTTCAGCGCTTCCATTGGAGGTGTAAGTTTCCTTTAATTGAACAGTTTTAGAAAATAGAATGGCTAATTCTTCTTTGTTTATACCCATATTAAATATTTATTAATACTTCGATAAATATTGTTGCAGGTCTATTTATATCGAAAAGTATCTAAAGAAAAAGAGGCATTGACACAAAATGAATTAGGTGAGGATGACAATTTATAAGTCAGAGCGTCGTCTATATCATGAGGGCAAAATGTTTCACGAATTAATTATGGATTTCAGAAAGCATCAGCGATAAGACTGTGGCGCCCGAAGAGCTGCCGGTCCCGGCGAGCGCTGAAGAGCTGCCCTCCCGCGTGCAGTACCTGCTGGTTGGCGGGGGCACGGCGGCGTTCGCGGCCATGCGGGCCATCCGTAGCGCACGGCCTGAGGCGCAAGTCCTGCTCGTATCACCCGAACTCGCGCTGCCCTACATGCGTCCGCCCCTTAGCAAGGAGCTGTGGCGCGAGCCCGAGCTGGCCGAGATCGCGCGCAGCCCCGACGCGCTCACTTTTCGTCAGTGGAATGGCCGCCGCCGCAGCCTGCTCTACGAGCCGAGCGCTTTCTACACGCCGCCGGACCGGCTGCGAGACGCCGCTCCAGGCGCCGGCGTGGCGCGTGGCTGGCGCGTACTCGCGCTCGACCCGGATGCGCACACGGCGCAACTTGAGAGCCTCACCGGCGAACGCGCCACGCTCGTCTACGACAAGTGCCTCGTGGCAAGCGGTCTGCGGCCGCGGCGGCTAGAGGCGCTACGCGAAGCCGCGGCGGCCGGCCGCTCCTTCACCGTGCACGACCTCCGCGACGTGGCGGCGTTAGCGCGGCGGCTAGAGGAGCCCGGCGTGCGCGTCGTCGCGGTCGTCGGCGGGGGCCTGCTCGCCGCCGAGTTGGCCGCCGCTCTAGCCGAGCGACTGAATGGCTCCGACGTGCGTGTGCTACAGCTGTATCGCGAAAGCGCGCCGCTCGCCGCGCTGTTGCCGCCCTACCTTGCGGCGCACGCAGAGCGCACGCTCGCTTCGTTGGGCGTGACACCGGTACCCCACTGCGAGGTGATCGGCAGCGCCCTCGAGGAGGACCGCGTACGGCTGACGCTGGCCAAGGGAGCGCCGCTCCGCGTGGACGTGGTGGTCGAGTGCGTGGGTGGCGAGCCAGACGAGGAGCTAGCGCGTCGCTCGCGCCTCGAGACTCATCCGCAGCTGGGCGGATTGACGGTGAACGGGGAGTTGCAGGCGCGCACAGACGTCTGGGCGGCCGGCGACGTGGCTTGCTTCTACGACGAGGCGCTCGGCCGCCGTCGCGTGGAGCACCACGACCATGCCGTGCTGTCGGGGCGGCTGGCCGGCGAGAACATGGCGGCGGTGCGTGCGCCCAAAGTCTACACGCACCAGAGCATGTTTTGGAGCGACCTCGGCCCTCGGCTCGGTTACGAGGTGATCAGTCGTCGTCCTTGCGGTTCTTCATCCTGTTCAAAATAATATAGCGAGTTAACTGTAAATGCATCTTCGCTTCTAGGCCATCGGCATTATTGATTCGGATCTGCGGACGGTCGGCGTTTTCTCCGAAGACGCGGTCGGCGAGGCGGGCGCGGCGGCGGAGGCGGCGGAGGCGGCGGCAGAGGCGGGTGGCGAGGCGAAGAGCGACGAGGCGCCGGGCGGCGGGGAGCCGGGTGCACGGCGGTACGAGCGCGGCGTCGTGTTCTACTTGCGCGACGAGCGCGTGGTGGGCGTGCTGCTGTGGAACCTGTTCAACCGCATGCACGTGGCGCGGCAGGTGCTGGCGCGCGCGCGTTTCGACGACCTCTTCGAGGTGGCCAAGCTGTTCTCGCTGCACGACGAAGACTGAGCGAAGATCCGCATTTACACAAACCTGTACATAGCTTTACGATAGCGCGCGATTAAACTGTTGGAATTACAGCGTCTCTGTCATTTTACAGCCGATCTCGCACAGGCCTGTTATACATCGGATGTCATATTCATTATTTACTCGTCGGCAAACGAGTATATAAAGGCAAACAGAGTAATTAGCTACTTGTTATTTTAATAAATACTATAAGAATACAAAACTTACAATAATTTGTATATTGTGTAATTTTGTCATAATAAGAAAATGACAAACATTTAAATACGCCTTAATAATTTTAATACGTCGAGAACTGTTGGACGGCAGGTGACATAGACAGGACTAGGGTTGCCATCCATACTTTATGAGAACGATACAGTATTGTACAAA
>JAOSYY010024462.1:0-13725 GCA_025727935.1 Hebomoia glaucippe
ATAATGCTTACTAATTACAATTTAATATAACAAAAACCTTTGCCACAGCGACGCGTGGCCGGGTCATCTAGTATATAATAAACAAAAGTAATCCCTTTAACACGTATAGATAATATGTTCGAATAAAAAATACGTGTAAAAGTTAACTTGTCCGTGGAAATGGCGAGGAGAGCTCTAGGGAGACACGGCAGTCTGATTGTGGTCAGACTATCAATTAGATGCCGAGTCACATTCGCCGACCACATTCGCTTAACAAATTACAACGCTGTTAGAATTTGTCCCTACCCTGGCTAACAACTTTATTTACTAATTTATTATGACAGAGTCGTTACTAAAACTAAAACTTCCATAATTGATGGCCCAGAATTACGTAGTGGCGCTACGCGGTCACGATCCACGACGATTTTATGTGATATGATATAATATTGGTGGTATAAAGGCAGCTATAAAGTTCAGCAATTTTAAGAAATACCCAGAACAAACACACTAGACAATAAAAATTTTATACATTATGTTTGTATTATAAATATCGCTTCGAGTGGATTTAAAAGCTACGTTGATATTTCACAACATACACTTCAAAAAGCTCAAAAGTTCACTTAATTAGGTACTTCACTCTTTATGTACCCTTTCTGGCCTCAACGTCTCGTATTACATTTAATTTAACAAGCCTTTCTTTGAATCAAACGCGTTTATTTGAGAGAGGAACCCGCAGGCCATTTTATATCTCAACAGCTAAACTTGTTTTCTATTCATATACCGAGCTTCGCCGCGTAGTTCTGGAACACCTGTCCGACTTCGCAATAAAATTAAACTCCATATCTAAATATACAAAAATAAATAGCCCGTTTATTCCATGTTCTATGACAGATTTTTGGAAAAAAGAACTCGTTAAATTAGCCTTAATTAGCTTAAAGTAGTTCGGGTAAAAGCCTTCTCTATTCCCTTCCAAAACTGCCCATCCCTCGCTGCCTATGAAGATTTCTTATTTTCTTTTCTATTATTTCACATTAAATTCCGATACGGATTAATACGTAACGACGCGTAATATAGGCTTCAATTTGATCATATCTATGCTAATATTATAAAGTTGAAAAATTTGTTTGTTTAAACGCACTAATCTCAGGAATCGCTGGTATAATAAGAACAGATACGAGCCCGCATCTGAGACAATCATAGATTTTTAAAATCTAACTTACGATCCTACCAGGCCTAGACCCCGGTACTATGTTCCATTCGAGTGCTAGACTGTTGAGACCTTAAGATACTGTCAGATATCACATATTTTTTGCGAAGTGAAAAGTTTGATTCTACGTGTAACTGGACCTTTACGACCATCACACAAAGAGAGCTTTCGAGAACCGTCCTACCTAACCCCATAACTTCTGAGAGCTCGTCCCATTGTTTGTCTAATTGGCATAGCAGGATTGAATGAGGTGCAAGACCTGCGCTTGCTAGCTCTGTACTTCTGAAATGCTTTGGAGAGCTCGAGGAAAGGAGGTTTAGTGCATTGTGCTCGGGACAAAATCGAACGTTAAGGGAAATTTTCTCAAGTGGAATCGTTGTGAGTCTGCACAAGCGGAATCATTCGGAGGACCCCACTTAGACTTAAAGTGGATTCAACATATCGTTTTAATTAACAGAATACGTAACTCCACAGAATAGGCTTTTAATACCATATATTTGAATTTAAAGCCTTTCTATTGGGTATATTCGTATCCTACGTTAGCGCTACTGTGTGGGGTCTAAAGCTTAGCGGTTGGGTAAAGCAACCGCGACGCCAGAGTACGAGGTTCGAGTCTCGGTTGGGGCGCATTTGCATTTAAAAATATGTAATTTGTGTTCTTCCTCGGGTACGGACTACCTGTGACCGGAAGAGTGTCAAAAACACGGGCATTTCGAGTATTAAATGGCAGGAACTCTTAATAATTTATAAGTTCCGTCCGGGTCACGTACCACCGTTCATAGATGAAAAAGTCGTGAAGTAGTATGCGCGTTTCGATTTCAGTCTTGAATTTCCGAATAATTGTAATAAAAATAAATAAGCTTTAAGGTTGGCAACGCGTCTTCTAGATCTACTGATCTTGGCGGTGTCCATGGGCGACAGAAATCGCGTAATATAAGTGAACTGTATGCTCGTTCGCCTTCCTATCGCATAAAAAATCTTTCAAATCCCTTTCCCTTGTGAAATACGTTTTATTATTTTATGTGTAATAGTTACGTAACAAGCATAATACCGGATAAATTGTAGTATTATTCGCTCGCTAATTAGTGAAATTTCAAAGAACGAGGCAAAAATCTGTTTTCCCCGAAACAATTGATGTAAACGAGGTGAAGGGGAAAATAAAATTAGCTCCGATTAAAACAAGCGCTTCGAGCGCCCGTAGAGTACGTTGTAAAAAGTTTCATACGCTTGTTAGCTCTGAAATATGCAGCCATAATCGGCGTGAATCTAATCTTACGTACGTGGCTTGTATTTGTTATAATTAAAGAAACTAGCGATGCCCCCGGTTTCGTTCGTGACGACTTTGTCAAGTTCTCGCTATAGATACATATTGGCTAATTTCATGATACATAATGTAACGTAATAAAACTCGCCGTTTTAACATCCGGTTAGTTTTTATAGTAACGTCCTTCATAAAAAAAAATTCTCACCCTTTCAATAACATCTATTATACGCGAAGAGAAAATGTCACTAAACGCTTTATTCTTAACGATTTTGGGTTTTGATTTAATTCATAAAATAAAAACGCATGGTTGCTAACTATTTGTTATACATGGTATAATACATAATACATGAAATCAAGATAAAGAATTATTCAGTTGGACAGAGACCTATTGGGAAAGATCTTTTAGACAGCTGAAGAAAAGCATTACTATGGCTCACTACACATTGGATTTCAAGTGTCGAAAAATACTTACGACCAGCCAATAAGAATCCGCTCCTTTTTGTAACCTAGATCTTCTTTTACGCCTATACAGAAAAATCTAAACTGCGTTTGTCTTAGCTATAAATCCAATTCTAATATAATCGGACTCAATTAGTATGTGAAAGTAATATTTTTTTACTGAAATGTGTAAGTTGAGAGTTCCGCCTCAATCACGTACAATCGTTCATAGATGGAAAAGTCGTGAAGTGCTATGCGCGTTTCGATTTCATTCTATGAATTTCCGAATATGTATTCGAAATAAAAATAAAATTAGGCCTTAAGTTTGGCAACGCGTCTTCTAGATCTACTGATCTGGGACGTGTCCATGGGCGACAAAAATCGCGTATTATAAGTGAACTGTATGCTCGTGTGCCTTCCTATCGCATAAAAAATCGAGAACGAAAGAAAAAACGTTAGGCACTCAAAGGATAATGTTTAAAATAAACTTTTTCGTAAGCTACACGCTTCTTATCTATTCGAAATTTAAAATGAATAAATAATTATGTAACTAAATTGAATCGTTTTTGTTTTAACCGCGAATTATCTCGCATTTTCCAATTTTATCGGGCCGTTTTCTCAAACGGTGAGCATTATTGTAAACAATCTGAAACATGAATTTGAATTAATCGGGCTGATATATCACGCCCGAAACAATTAACTGGGGTCTGTACAATGCAATTATATGGAACCTATCAACATTGCGATCTTTTGTTGCGACGTACCCTTAATCAATTAGTATCGTACATATTAGAATATCGGCTTTTTATCTTTAAACAGGCAAATTGTTAATATGACCCTTGTCTTACGAGGAGAATTCATTAAAGTAATTGTCATTAGTATCGTAATATGTTTTCATACAGCAGTATAAACAGTGATTGTAACACAAACCAATTTTATTTTTTGTGTATGTTGGTTTCGCGTTATCTCCGAAACGGCTGAACCGATTTGGACGGGCCTTTACTGGTACGTAGTTGATGTTATTGCGTGTAACACAGGCAAGTTTCAAACAAAGGGTGAAACGTCGAGGAGTCGCCAGTAGCAAGATAAAATTAATTAAAAATTCACATTACTAGAAGCAAGTGATATTTTTATGTAACAAATCTATATAATAGTTCCATTATCAATTGCGCCTACCTAAAATTTATATCGGCAATTTGTATTGTAAAAATCTCGTCGCTTTTCCCCGTTACGATTTATTTATTTATTCGTATTATTTAATGGGTTTATAAATAATGTCAATGCTTTTACTGGCTCTTATATACAGAATGTTTGGGAATTGCTCCCGAAAACGAAGACGGGTGATAGTACTAATAAGACCTTTGATGAAGGAACGGAAAAAAAATCGATCCTGACTAAAAAATACATATTTTTAACACTTTTTATTAGCACTATTTACGCTCAATCTTGTTAGTACAGCTAAGAGAAACGATAGTTTCATAAAAACTACATTACTAAAAAAAGTACCAGCAATGAAGCATGATAACAAAAACAACTGGACTAACCTGATGGAGCGAAATAACGGTAATGAAACGTTTTAAAAATATGTTTTTTTTTGTCATGATCTATTTCTTTTTTCTGTACTATCGTCAAAGGTGTCATGAGTATTATCACCTGTCTATGTTTTCGGGAGCAGTCCCCAAACATCCTGTATTGCCATTTGACCTATTTATTTGAATTTCGTGCTTTAAACATTTATAGACTGCGATTGAAGTCTATACGTATAATAAATCAGTAGGAACGGCGTGTCTGTAAACTTAACGAATCCATCATATCGGGGAAAATACAGGACTTTTTTTTATTAATTTCTTCCTGTTATTATGTGCACACTAATATCTACAAGAACGCAATTAATATTATCAAGATTTCGTATCTTGGTACTGTATATCTTTTCTTCTAAACCGGTTAAACCGTTTTGTCTAACATACCTCTAACGGTACTTTAAAAAACTGAATGAAACTATATATAACATTAAGTCATAGAATTCGAGTCCTTATTAGAATCGCTCACCTCGAAAATCCTATTTAACAAACTCAATACATTATCCGCGCAACGAATGCTAATATAGAGAAAGAAATGAAACACGCATTATTAAAAACCGGTTTTAATTCATACGCATCGTATTTTAGACTTTATTCGAATTCAACAAACACCATAAACGGGATAATAAAAGCCATCTGCTGTGCACAATCGCCATAGCAAATTGTTACCTTGGATATACGCAGTAACTACGCGTCTCATATACTTTGATTTCGGAGGGTGCAACGTATGAGGGGGATTTCAAGGCCGAATTTTCTTTCATTTGCAAATTACTATCGATTAAAAGGAGGAGCGTCCAAACACGTGCGTTGCTTGTTATTGCCCCGTTATTCTTTGTCTGTTTACAATAGAATTAAGTCTCCTGTTTGCCGGTGTTTCGTTTCACCCGGGTTCGTTCGGTGTTTTATTCTATAATGATACTAGCTGACCCAGCAAATGTCGTTTTGCCACATAAATATATAGGTTTGTATGTAGTTATATATGCTGTATCATAAAAAAATAGGGGTGGACAACCCTTAACATTTAGGGGGATGAAAAATAGTAGCCGATTCTCAGACCTACTGAATATGCATAAAAAATTTCATAAGAATCGGTCGAGCCGTTTCGGAGGAGTATGGGAAGGAACATTGTGACACGAGAATTTTATATATTAGATATAGATATGTTCTGTACTTAATAACTTGACTGTCTTAGAATATGGATTCTTCTCTGATCGCCTGTGTAGACGTTTTTATGCGATAGGAACGCAAACGAGCAAACAGTTCACTTATATTAAGCTATTTCTGTCGCCCATGGACACCTCCAAGATCGATAGGTCTAGAAGACGCGTTTAAGGCCTTATTTATTTTTATTTCGAATATTCGTAAATTCATAGACTTAAATCGAAACGCGCATAGCCCTTCACGACTTTTCCATCTATGAACGGTGGTACGTGACCCGGACGGAACTTATAAATTATAAGGAGTTCCTCCCACCACATTTACTGACACAAGTAGACCGATAGCTGTTAACAGTTCCGTATTTTGAAAATTTTAAGTAGGTAACATTAAAAAGACATATTTTCTTTATATTAATAATGATTCCAATTGATAACTAAGAATAACTGTTTTGATGGCAGTTAAAGTTCCTTAAACATTCGGGCATGCAGACTGAGGTCGGTAAGCGCATTGGTCCTTCAATGTAAAATAATCCTTTCGAAGTATTCCGAACAATCGAAAATACGAATTAAAAAACGAGAAAGTCAAGACGAATCCTATAGTCTCGTAATTGAAGAACTGTTCTATCGAATTATTTCAGACAAATTGTAAAAGCAATCTTTCTTGGTAGAGTTTTGCAGGGAACGGTTTTAATAATTTTAGTTTTTATTTTCTGCGGTTGCTGTCCATTGTTACTTTTTCTTTTTAAGTAATAAGTCACGAGATAACGGGAAACATAAATATTTTATTCAATCAATATCTTTCATTCCGTACAAAAGATTTGTATAGATACAAAACCTTTTGTGAGAAATAAAAGAGCCATTGTTGCCGCAGTCGTGGAAAGGCAAGACTTAAGTCAATATTAAGTACCAATTAAGTAAACGAGTGCTCGCGATGTTTTTAGTCGAAATTTAATTTTATGCCAATGGTGTGCTAGTAACATACATGTATGTAATGTATGTTTGTTTGTATGTAATCGCTAAGATATGAAACGATTTCACAGATCATTATAAAACTTGGAAAAGGTTTATTGCTATCACCATAGATGTGTATAACGCAGACGAAATCGAACGAATCACCTATCATATATGTATATTATATTATAATATTACACAGGATGTTTGGTGACTGCTCCCGAAAACGAAGACAGGTGATAGTACTAATGACATCTTTGATGAAGGGACGGAATAAAATTCGATCCTGACTAAAAAAATCATATTTTTAAGAGGTTTTACTAACGTTATTTCGCTTGATCATGTTAGTCCAGCTGTTGTTGTTATCATGCTTTATTGCTGGTTTATTTTTTAGTGAAGTAATGTAATTTTCTTGAAACTATCGTTTCATTCAGCTTACAAGATGGAGCGTAAATAATTTTAATAAAAAGTGTTAAAAATATCTCTTTTTTAGTCAGGATCTATTTTTTCATCCCTTCATCAAAGGTGTCATTAGTACTATCACCCGTCTCTGTTTTCAGGAGCAGTCCCCAAACACCCTATACACTGATTTTAATATTAATATATTTTTATATTCTTTTTCCTAACAACATTTAATGAGTTTCTCGTAAGTTTAACCAATCAAAGAAAATGATAGTTGATCAATTGTAATTGTAAAATTTAGAACATGTATAGAGCATTTTCTTGAAGCAGACATATTTTGTGTCTGCTTTACTGCTTTTTTATATTCAAGTGTGGACGGTGAGAATATTTTTTGTCGGAAACTGTCTTTTCAAAAATTATTATTTAATATTGAGTGACCCAAATTCACTTGTTAAAAAGATTTTCAGACGAATTGCTGAAATTTCCTTTTAGTCTCTCGGGTACTCGCTGCGGCTTCTAAAAAATGTCCCCTTGGTAACTTAGACATATCTTTCAACTACATTCCAAAAAGCAGACGTTTTCCTAAGTGATGTCTTTTAAGCTCTGGATCATTGAATATTTCGAAAAATTATGTTTCATATTTTACCAAAAACGTTTTGTAATTTTTTTGTCTAGCTATATTTCTAACTTAAAAATCTATATAAATATAAAAATAATGGTGAAATAAAATTGTATAGTCCGTCTTTGACACCAAAATAATAGCTTTTCGCAGATACATTTGAAAGTAAATACGGTACTAATGACAGAAACACCATGTATAAAAATTTAATCCATCTCTCCGGTATATCTACCAAACAGCTGAAACCATTTTAATAGGACTTTCATTGGCAAGTTAACAGTACATCACTACCGCATTGAAACCGCGGCACGCTGCTAACATTGTGAAAATATCGTGAAAAACTATTAATCAACTCTTAATTTTCATTTTAAAAGGAAACTTTGTAAGTATCTTCCTAGGAAGCGGACTCCTAGTAAATTAGAAATTAAAAATTCTGTAACAGAACGGAAAATAGAAAAAAATGTTCGATCTTAGAGTGGCTAATTAAGACATAGTTTCATATTTATTGCTTCAGTGGAAATATTTTAAGGTTTTTGAAGGGAAGACAGCGGCCATTTATTCTATAAAAATTAAAGCAGATGAACTGTTACAATTCTTCGTGACATCGTATTTCGTTTCGTATTGCAGACTATCATTAATATAGGTGTGAAAGCATGAATGACCAATGACTAAAATGGATGTAGCGATGTCAAATGGCGCGTGATATAGGTCACGATATGACATTTTAACGGAAGTATTAATTCGACATTACGGACGTGAATTGAAGGCATAGTATAGCTTGGATGTAATAATCATTAATGTACAGACAGGTTAAATTATTGGTACTTGCTGAAGGTTGGCGATTTGCTCTGAAGGCGGTCGGGAATCTTGTGCAAGATTAAAAGACTTGAACTTGGTTGAAGACGGTACATGCGCGTATTTTTTCGAAAAAAATTTCGTTCCTTATATTATTTCTGAGAGTTTGCAGTACCTTGAATTATAATAACTACAATAATTTATATGTTTTTAGGATATATAAATATAAAATTTCATTAGAATCGGTCGAGCCGTTTCGGAGGAGTATGGGAATGAACATTGTAACACCAGAATTTTATATATGTACTAGCACAGCACAGTATATGGACGTTTAACGCACATAGTTAGTAATTCTTATTTAAATCTTTTGTATACAACTAACAATCATGATATATTTTTGGTGTTATGGCATTATAACATATAGTGTTAAATATATAAAACTATTTATTTTGTTATACTATAAAATAAAACAAACTATTTAAAATAATACAAAATGAGAGTATCTTTTATTACGTTATAGTTGAATTAAGATAAAATAGTTATAACGATGTGTTTGTATAAGATACACGTCTTTGGAATATGGTTTCTGAAAAAGACACTTGTTATTTTGTTTACCTTGCGTTCTGGTTTTGTATCCAAAATATGTCACAGGCGTGGACCACCCTTAAAATTTTGGGGGATGTAAAATATATGTTGTCCGATTCTAAGACCTACTGAATATGCATATAAAATTTCACGAAGATCGGTCGAGCCATTTTGGAGGAGTTCAATTACGCACATCTGGACTCGAGAATTTTATATATTAGATTTAGCATAAACTAAGAACATTCAGTAATATTACAGAGAAAACTGAAAAAATGTCGTGTTAATGAAAAGTTTATCAATATCCGTCTCAAATTTTTACTAGTCTGTTCCAAGCTTGTGTTTTTATATTTTACAAAAATTTTAAGAAGATATTGAGAATAAAATTGCCATGTGTAAAGTTAAACTTGTGATATAAAGACATAATAAATATATAAGAAACGTGTTTGGTTAATATAATTCTGCGTTACAATTTAGACATTAATCGATGTTGGAAGCCAATAATTAACTTGTTTTAGTTACAACGACAACATGACCACTTCAAACGAACCATACTCGGAGAATGTTCGACACGTTGTACACTAATTAGTAATTATGCTTGTGGTTTACGTAAAATAATTATCATTTGTTGCTGAATATTGCTATTATACGGTGAATAAGAGTGAGGATATACGATGTACAAAACGGATTCATTTTTAATTATCACATTCGCTGCTTACAAGAAAATTAAAAATAATAGCTGGGGACCAAAACTATTTAAGGTGAATTTTGATTTATTATTATGTTAATAAAAAAGCACATTACACGCTCGCTCGGATCCGAGTGGTGGGCCCGGAATGTGTTATCTTACTCACCCTGTTAACAAATTCTAGTTAAAATTTTAACTTTATCATATGTCAAAGTATAATATTTTTATGTCGTTATCAGAAAACTTTGTGAGGTTCATTTTTTTACTGAAATAGTCCCCGCTTGTTATAAATATACTTGATGTTTAGTTTTCTCCGATTTGTATACTCATATGGATAATAGGCCAAGATTTTTTATGACTTTTCAAACATGATCTTGAAATTCTTGTAAATGTTGATTTTACTTTTTTGGGGCTGAGAAATTGCTTACGAATTGATGACTTCAATTTGAAAAGATCTTGAACTTTTGGTATAGAGAAAAGAATATTTGTATCTTTATCATCTTACCTCCCTTTCTCCAAACAGGTGAGGCTACATTATTGTTATGTTTTTAATTTTGACATTTGTTCCAGAATAATTAATAATAAGAAACGTTTCGAAAAGTTTCTTGCTGGTGACTGTAATCACTTGGCGTATGCTCGTTTTCCTTACTACAATAAATAAAAAAAAAATTAAAATCTTCCTTATCTTAGTATATTGAGGCCTGTAGAAATAGACTATAATGTTTTTATACACGTACCAAGGGTCACGTACCACCGTTCCTAGATGGAAAAGTCGTGCTGTTGGCGTTACGATATCGGTCTATGAATTTCCGAACACTCGAAATAAACTAAATAAGGCCGGCAACAGAACGTAACTAAAATAACCAATAATAATATGGCTAAGGCCTTGAGGTTGGCGAAGCGTCTTCTAGAACTAATGATCATGGAGCTGTCCATGGGCGACAGGAATAAAAAAGGAACAAAAGAAACAGATGACGACAGCGGATACTCACCCGGATGAGTGCTACGCAGAACAAGGGTCTACAGTCAATGTACTTGGACCTTAAATAATTGGCGTCCGTATATATCAGGAAAGGCATTGTTTCATAAAATACCCCAGGGTCAAAACCTTTCGCATGATTACTATTTGTCTTGAAACGGGACATAAGCGTTGGCAGACCTTCATAGCCTCCATTTTACACGAAGCAACAAATTGATTTTGCAAAAGATCTCTTTGTTTTTCCCAACAGAAAAAGGATACGCTGATATTTTTGTAGTTGTTTTTTGTCTCATAAGGTACGTATGACTTATTTTATGTTGATTAAAAGAGGATAACTGGACTCGTTCTAAAAAGTGTAAAGATCTGTTTTTTTTTAAGATTCGTAAAGTTAAAAGATAAGGCCGAACAAACAGACACACAAGTACTTAGTTAGCACACTCAAATTAACCGCTTTACAATTAACTAAATAATCATTTTATAATCGTTGTAGTGAATCAAATTTATTAAATCCTATAAAATATCTTGTAATTTATCTTCTGTATAAAATATATAATTACAGTTTGCATCTAACGAGTTACAAAGCAAGAAAGTTGCCTGACCCAGACTCGCGCAAGTCTTTGACACTGAAGGTGATTTTAAAGTGTCACAATTTTTGCAGCGGAAGCTTGCAGATATATCTTAGAAATTATTTATATGAGAATGTCATAACTTTTATAAAATAATGTTATTCTATTTTTCATTCTACTCTGTGTATATTATAAAAAACTGAGCACGTGTAATACTACACATGTCAGATGTGAAACGTCACAATATCAAATCAATTGTCAGTGTTAGCATCTAAAATCATCTAAAATCTCAACGTGTCTAGAGAAGTTACACTACAAAATAGTTTTTACGACCTCACATTTTTTTGGCACAAGTACATTTTTCTTACTCGTTACAAAATCCTTTTTTTCTAATTTTAGGGATTAATTATTTTTTTGGGTCAAAAGATAGCTTCTTTTACGTGTGTTATCGACTTTGTAAATGTGTATAGTTTTCTCAAAAGTAAGAGTAGCCTATAACGCGCCATAACATCAGCATTAAACCATGAGAAACCCCTACAAGGAAACAGGATGATTTTATAAATGGTTTTCTCTGTATAGGAACCATATATACTTTCAAATAAGTTAAAATCTGTTATTAATAATATTCACTTCGTTTGTGCGTGTTCGTTAGTGTTAACGCCTTTGTGTGATTGAGTATTTAATAAGCATTATAATCATAAAAATGGACAATAACTTTTCACTAGATAAATGTACCTATATATCCTTCTATGTCGGTTTGATTTTTTTATTACCACATGTCACGTAAACTTCTCACGTACACTACCACGAATTCCACGTAACAACAAATCTGTATAAACTATTTTGGCTTTTATACACAGGACATAAAGACCAATTTGCCATGCATTTTTTAGTCATGATATTTGTCAACGTATAGTCAACATATAAATTGTTTAGTAGTCACGGCGTCGTCACCTTGTCGCAGAGAATGACGAAAGCAGTTGGGATACTCAAGGCAGGTATCCTTCTAATGTACTGACGTATTATAACCCATTAGGTTCGGTGTATGTAGTTTAATGTATAATAGAACTTACGTTTTATAAAAAAATAATTGTCAGTTCATGTAGGTGTAAACAAAACAGTCGCAAAAAATTAAAGTCTTAAATATTTATTTCTGATCAAGGCAATATAAAATCATTATACTTCTAGAACACTACTGTAATGAAATTGATCGATGAAATTTTGACAGCTTTAGAAAGAAAGTTGGTTAATTTCGGCTTTGTTAAGCTTTAAAAGTGTCGCTCGAAAAGCTGACAGTCGGTATATGACTGTGAACGTCAAAATTGTGGGTAGCGAACGACAGGGATAAATAAGGCTTTACGCAGCGGAATCTTGGGACTACTATAGTTACCTACATAGAATCCCAACTGTTTTATTTTCACCCTGTGCTCGTCATAAGAACTACTTTCTCACGATAATACGTTTTATAGTGCCTTTATTGGTGATTGAGGATAATGACTCCATAAAGTTCTACTCATTGCAGAAACACTGAAATTTTACTTCCTTAGTGAAGCCTAATTTCGGATTTTACGTTTTTATTTATGCGACGAGAAAGCAAACGAGCATACAGTTCGCTTATGTTAAATGGTTTCTGTCGCCCATGGGCACCTCTAAGATCAGTATCTAGAAGACGCGTTGCCAACCTTAAGGCCTTATATATTTTTTATTTCGAGTATTCGGAACATTGTTCAAAATATACCACCATAGTTTCTATATATAAGAATTATCTATAATTACTAGATTACTAGAGCATAATCCTAAATGTATAATAAAATAGTAGAAACTGCGTGTCTGTACAGTTAATAAATTGATACAAAAATAATATGATCGACCAACAGATGTGTAAGAACTTTTACAGTGACCCAATTCACGTTTTCTTTCGTCTCGGTTAGTTGCAACGATTTTTATAAAATTATTCGCGGTTTCAATAACATTGGTTCTATGTATTTATAAAGATTTTATTGATAATTATTATATAGGCGGTAATTTCATGTATAATCTAATATATAAAAGTCTTGTGTCACAATGTTCGTTCCCATACTCCTCCGAAACGGCTCGATCGATTCTTATGAAATTTTATATGCATATTCAGTTGGTCTGAGAATCGGCTACTATCTACATTTCATTCCTCTAAATGTTAAGGGTGATCCACCCCTAAATTATATTTTTTATTTTTGAATCAATTTTTTTTTTATTTTATTTTTTATGTTACGGCATTAAAAATTCATACAACCCTACATATTTATGTGGCAAAACGACGTTTGCTGAGTCAGCTAGTGTTATATATTAGAAAATAACTTATTTTACGCGTCACGATCTTTGCCGTCTACCAAAAAAGAACCATCAAAATCGGTCCAGCATCTTAGTGAATCATCTCAGGTTCATTTAAAATATATAATAGGTAGATGACCTGGCCACGCGCTGCTGTGGCTAAGGTTTTTGTTATATCAAATTGTAATTAGTAAGCATTATTATTATT
>JAOSYY010024463.1:0-13721 GCA_025727935.1 Hebomoia glaucippe
TTAATTTTATAATTATATTAATTTAAGTAAAGAACTTGAGTTTTTTTTGGGACCTCCGGCGGTGACCAACATAATTAATTCATAAATATAAATATATAAATAATTACTAACCCGTTTTGTCCTCTTTTTCACCGGATTCTAAACGCTTCAAATAATCTGCTTTCCGTTTCTGAAGAACCTGTAAGGTGATATACGTCAAATATGTGTTTGTAAGTAACCTTTATATATATTATAGTATTTGTAATTAATTTCCTCTTAACGGCTGGACCAATTTTAATGAAATTTTTGTCTATGTTCAAGTGGATTTGTAAATGATTTAAATTTACAAAAACGTTTTAAATTTATATATCTAAGACGTGTCTACAGGACAAGGTTTTTCGGGTTCGCTTGTAATTGTAGATTATTTCGAAAAAAAAAAACTTTATTATTTATATTTTGTTTGTTGAATTATTTTGTGTCCATGTGGTAAATAAGAAATACTATAAAGTTAATGATAGTTCTTGTGCACTTTTTCTTTTGCCCTGTTTTTAAAATCATTACTTAATTTATTCTCATATTTTACAAGGTCTGGTCATTGCGAAAAAATATAGATCTTACGGTATATGACATATTATGTAAAATCTTCAGCAGATTGTCCTGTTTCTTTCGTAAGCTGGACCAGCTGTAGATGTAGTGATTATGAAGCCAAAACTTCTGGAACCTTTCAACAAACACGTTGAATATTTGTTCCGTAGCTTTTACATATTGGCTATTCAGAACACCCTTTTCGGTGAAGTTTATTCCCAGAGCTGTTACTAGACAGAGAAAAAAATATAAAAATAGCAGACCCAAATAAAGGAAGTAATAATCGCCTGTATTATTTTTTTAAAGTAAGATTTTTTATAATTCCTGTATATAAAGTAAAGGCCGATCAACAAACTTATGAAACAAATTACCTGAGAAATAGAGACAAAAACCAAATTATTATATCGTATGTTTTAGACGTTGAGAAGTCTCTATTTTATATGAAGAAAATATTAAATGCATTATTACTTATTTCCTCATAATTAAGCAGTCCTACTTCGTTGAAATTGTATATTTAAAGTCGAAAAATAATAAAATACTTTTTCGCCATTGATATAATATAACTTACAGCATATAGTCTCTAAAGCATTATGTCGTGTGTACACCCAGTGGTCAAATGGACCTTTTCCAGCTTCCTTTTTCAAATCCTCGACTAGGCGACGTGATTGGCTGTTGAAAACGCCTAGGAAACCGTCCAGGACAATTTGGCTGAAGGCAGGATTTAACAGTCGACGGTGTTGCTTCCATATTGATACTATAATGAATGATAAACTTTTTAAACTATATCATATTTGTTGTTGAAAAGCTGGCATTTAGTTGATCTCCTAATAAAGCGTAACATTTTTTTATAATACGTCTTTTATACATTAAATACTACGCAACAGGAAATTAAGTAAGTGCTCTTGAAATAAATTATTAAGAAAGTAACTAACGACCCAAGCTCACCAGGCAAAAACCTTAAATTAAAATTTGACATTTACGTTAAAGATCATATTCAAAAAATTTTACTTACATTTGCCCGTGACAAGTCCTTCTCCAAGCCAGCATTTTGCAAATTCATAGAACGCGTCTTTTTGTAAACAAGTGTTTGCTACCGTTAATGCATCATCGGGATCCGTTACGACTAAATAAAAAAGTCAGTTATAATGTGTATAAAGAAAATTTACCTTTTAATCATTTACGAGTACCTACCATAAATCGTCCTTGGACCTATTGCTGCAGATAGTACTCCGCCCATACGTAGACTGTCGTATGAGAGTTCCACAACAGAGGTCCATAATTCTAAAACGAAAAGTACAGTCAGCAAAAAACCAATTAGCATTTCAGAATTCTGATTTCGATAAGATTCGTAATTTTGTAGAACATTTTATATAGTTATAACGCAGAATATTTATTTAAATCTAATGTTCGACATGTAAGTATGCGAAAGTAGTAGAAGCCTAAAAAATAAACAGAAAATGTGTTTCGCTATTAAGTTATTTTGATTATTGTACAAACTGATGACAGTTAACGCTTTCTTTTTTGGTCATTTAAGGCTCAAACAAAAATCCGTGTTTGGTTACCTATTTTCGACCATTACGTATTTGCGTTTGGCTAATTGTAAAGCTCACTTGAACTATCAACGACCGTATTCTTTTGAAAAAGAGCAGATTAAGAAAAAATGTGTATTCTAACTAATATTTGGGTTAATAGCTATAATTAAATTGTAGTTTTGTATAATTACGATATTTTTCGTTCATTTTGAGATAAATAATTCCAAAATAGTAAATAAGTTTGTTTAAAAATACTAAAATACAGTATATGCGATTCGGCTTGAGATTAGCTTATTAGAAATTCCTTCCACCACATTTAATACTCGAAATGCCTGTTTGTGATACCCATCTAGGCACAGTTAGTCCAAACCTGAGGCAGAACACAAAACACATATTTAAAAATGCAATTTTCATTCTCACTGGTTCTTGAACCCGGTACTTTGTCATCATTGTTGCTTTATCCGACCACTAGGTTACTGAGTCATACAAATCAGTCATCGACCAATAAGCAAGATATGGAAAACTTACGGTTACTATCTCCAATTAGCAGATGGGCGTGCCCAATGAGCGGTAGCCCTCTAGGAATGCTTGGAGGTTCATTCTTGTTACGAGTCTGTTTAACACGCGCCCATGCCCAAAAGGCACAGATAACGATTATCAGGATTATAGACAGCATCGTTGCAGAACATGGGTCTGTATATCAATATCCTGCACCGGTAAAAATATTTTTTTTTATATATATTTATATCAGATACTAGCAGACCCAGCAAGCTTCGTTTTGCTACATAAACATGTCGCGATTAAAAATTGGGGCTTATAATTTGCTATAAAAAAATGTTAGGGGTGGACCACTCTTATCATTTTGGAGGATGAAAAATAGATGTTGTCAGTTTTTCGGATCTACTGATTTTGTATATAAAATTTTACGAAATTCGGTCGAGCCATTTCGGAGGAGTTTAATTACGCACACCGGTACACGAAAATTTTATACTTTATTAGATGGTAGATATTAAGCAGCAATATCAGAAGATCTTTTGGCCACAACTAGAATTTTGAAACAATCGGTAATTATATTGCACAAATACACTATTTCCCTTAAAATCACTCCATATTTTCCACTTATCACTTAATATTTATTTTTAAATGATTAAACAAATATTACCTCTAGGTTAAAAGGATAGAGTATACAACTTGTATGTTACAAATACACAGTATTTGTGATTTCCTGTAGTAATGTTTTTAACTAGGAAAGTTACCCTTCATGCGCCACCTTCATACTGACTGGGTGTCACAACATTACATTTGAACAAATAAATAATAAATTTCGATTTTTTTACATAAAATTAGTCAATAAGGTATTTGTATATAAGATTTTCGAAATGCTGTATCTAATGAATTTTACAAAAGTGTTTTATTGCAGTTTCTTATCTTCGAAACAAGAATAATTGTCTATTATTTTCATAAAATTAAATAAATAATACATAAATCTATAGTAATAAAAATATTTGACAAAGATCGTTACATTTAGCTGCTCGTTTTTGTTGCAATATTATTTTATCCAGGAGTTGTCGAAGCAAAAACGGACAACGGATTTTTCGCCAAATATATTATAACATGAATATTCATTTTGTCTGTGATAATTGTTAAAAATTGCTATCGAAACTTGTGACATCATGAACCTAATCCAATGAGTGTGAAGCGACCTTAACATCCTTACGACATAAGAATATTGATTTCGTTTCAATATTTGCGTCAATATGAAGACACTTCCTGTGACTACGTCTGCATTTGTAGGACAATATAATTAATGTTGCCCTAATTGTATAAATTATTCGTAAAACTGTAGGTCACTTTTAGAAAATAGTGCTAGAAGTAATGAATCAAAATTAGATTGTAATAACTATTGTTAATGAATACAGCAAGTTACGATTTTTTTATAGCTCAATAATTAACATTTTAGTTGTTATTATAAATGTGAAAAAGTGTTTGTTTGTTACGCTTTAACGCCTATATCGTTAAAACTACCTAATAAGTATGATTGCATTGCAATTCCATTTGTAAGATACTTAAGCACATGATTGAAATGACGCACGAAGATTTTGTAAAATACTCAAGAAATATCTTATTAAACCTTTCAAAGGCTTATCAAAAAGTGCCTATTATTAATGAAATTGGTTATTTTGAACTGGTATTTTTTTTTAATAAATTAGGTTGTCTAAGTTATGCTAATCAAAAATATATATTTTATTTCCAAATTAGGGAATAAACAAAACCAGAGACAAATATATAATGTTTATCATCATATGAATTTGCTCTCATTAATTATATATACTGAAGTCCAAGAGAAGCTGCGTGCGCAAGTACGGCTTCAGCGGCTTGTCGGGTCTCGAGATGCGCACGCGCATCCTCAGTCCAGGTGGCGGCCGCAGCTCTCGACGCACCTTCTAACGCACTGACGTAGCGTATCGCCGCCGCTAGATTACCGCGCTCCATCCAAAATCTGTAAAATTCCTATCACGTAAAGGCGGAAGCGCATCAGCAGATTTAATTATATTCAAGCTTACTATTAATTTCTATTTTGGATATTTAATTATATTCAAATTTAAACTCAACCCTGGTTTAGTTATCTGTATGTGAAAATAACTTTAAATATAGACCAGCGAGCTCATTGTATATTTCTGATATAATACCCTATATTCTTTGACATTCACATAGAAAAAAAACATATGTTGATGTTATAAAGATACATTTATTCAATGGTATAGGTAACACTGTCCCCGACGGAAATCTAATTCACGACTGTTCAACGTAATGCAAGTAATACTTGCTAGCACCTTCAAAATATGGTTCGCGTTTAAATTACAAGTGTGTCAATGTGACCGTGAAGTTTAACCGCTTGGGTAAATGTTTGTTACACATCATTGCTCTGGCTGCAATTGTATATAATTATTAGCTCGAGCCTCATTCAACGTAGACAAACTACAATTTTATTAAGTTAAAAATTAAACATTAGTTATATTACCAACCCCAACGACAACAGTATATTACATATATTTATTAGTAATGTATCGACACCCGATCGGTGATTGTTTTGACTTTCAAAGTTTTAAATAAGTATTTCATTGTGTTACATTTTTATTATACACTAGTTTTGATCCCGACTTTACTTACACCGGTGGCACTGATGACTACGTTAATTTGTTGAAAAATCGTTTTGATGCGAACTATCAACTCCCGCAAGCTTATGAAGTTTTAAACCTATCTTATTTGAAAATGTAATTTTTATATATTTTTTAATGTTCTGATATATGATAGTTATTGTATTATTCATCGACAAAAACATAGATCATTAAAATCGGTCAAGCCGTTTTCTATTTATAAACGACGTAAGTAACACGACTTTTCTTATATACATTATTAAATTATTTTAACAGTATATGACAATAGATATACAACATTTAGATTACCTTGCACGTTGTAACAAATCGTAAGTGTCTAAATCTTTGAAAGGCTCTTTGGGCGGATTGTCTACCTCTGCTTGAGGTATTCCTGAAATCTACAATTGAAAAAAAAAATGAAATGCGTATTCTAGAAATACATAAAATATAACACTTTTATATTAGGAGGAGAAATTAAAAAGTAATTCGTACTTCTATTTTTTTTACCTTCATGAAAAGAAAAGCGGATTGGATCCAAGACAAAAAATATATTGGTAAGGGCGCGCCATCTTGTTCAACTAATGCAACCTTCAGCGCTAAATTTTCCATCTAAAATATGTATGTAGTTTAAAAAACAAACAATTGTGGTAACATGGCTAATGTTGTAAGGTTGGCAACGCCTCTCCTAGATCTACTGGTCTTCAAGAATTCCATGGGCGACAGGAATCGCTTAACACCAGGTAAACTATAAGCTCGTTGTTATACTTTATCATCATTAAAATAACCTTGTTATGTGATTTTCATTTGTATATTTGTTAAATCGTAAAGTTAGCAAAAACTATTTACTTACATTTTCATATCTCGTTCGTAATACGCTCTCGGGTACTATGCCCTTCTCCCTTACAGAACTTGGAATGGCTTTAAGCACAGTCTCCACAAGTTTGTCTCCATCACCTACCAAAACTTTAGGATATAGGTAATGGTATTAAAAAACTATAAGTAACTTGTGATCAAACACCTGAACATAACTTCCGCTAGTATTCGTGTTATTACAGAAAGTTAAAGACAAAGATTTTAAAGATTCTTCAGGCCTAAGTAACTAAAAGTATAGAAATTATTTAAAAAAAATATAAATTTTGAATGTTTTTAGTACATTTAATTATTAAGCGTGCATCAAAGATTTATGTATGGAAAGCTATTAAGTAGTAAGTACCTGTAGCTTTCTCAATAGCTTTAAGCTCTTTCTCTACTTTCACATGTGGTGTGCCCTTCTTAGTGGCAGCAAGGAGAGATGCGCCAGCAACCCACAGTTCTTGGGAACGCTTCGTCTCCCGTTCGGCTTTCAAATGAGCTTAAAAATAAAAACCAAATTAGTGAGTAGTTATTAAGTGTTTTAATTACAACAATAACATTCCAGATATTAACCATTCAACTTATCTTCGACGATTTTTAATTTAGTTGCCATCTCAGTAAGTTGTCGTGCAAAAATACCTTTTTCAAATGCAACTTTTTCAGCGACCATTTTATCTAGTTTCACTGTTGCCTGAAATTTGTTTTATTAAGAAGCTTTTAGTATCTTTGATTGTATATAATAAATGGTGTAAACAGTGTGGAAGTCAATGACAAACTTTATTCATAAATAACTGAAAGTTTGTGTGTATATTTAGTTCAGATGTTAATGCAATAATTTGGTGTTGTTTTTGTTGCATCTTACCTCTTGCTCCTTTAGAATTAATTTCGTTTTCAATGCTTCTTGGTGACTGTCTAACTGATTCTTTAAAGAATCTTTTAAAAACCTTTCGTTGTCCGCAATTTGATCTGCGTACTGAAATAAAACACGATTTTATTTCATTGCCATTATGTTTAGTATTTATTTTATTATATTGAATGCAGGTTTTGTGTAAGATAGCAAATGTACAAGATAACTATATAATAATAACAACAAATTTAGCTAACCAAAATACGAAATCAACATCAGAACCTTCATTTAGAACTATTGACAGATACATACATAACTAATGTCATAAATTCGCAACTCTACACCTTTTGCAGTCGCATTTTAATATAGAAGTGTGATATTTTGCCACAAAATCAAAAAGTGTCATAATTGGCATGTATTAAATAAAGAACACAAGGTCTTTATAAAAATAATCATTTACAGGATAGCATTTAATACCCTTGTTTGAAACTCTTTATCCAATGCTGCCTTTTTCTCTCTATAAACAGCTTGAACTTGGGCGTCTCGTGCCTTGCTCTCTGGTAGTGCTAGAAATATATCCATCTTATATCAGGAGGAATCATCTAATGTTTATAAGTAACAATTTTCATTTCTCATTTTTTTATCCGATAAAAACTTAGGTGTATTAATCCACTAACTTCTGCCAGCGGCTTCGCTCGCGTTCATTTCGATTTTTACAACTTGAGTTACATTATCGGAGTTTTAGTATGGATTCCAAATTTTTTTAAATATATAATATATCCAACAGTGAAAGAGTTTTTGAAATCGGACCATCCGATCCTGACATTAGCGCGTTCAAACAAACATACTCTTCAGGTTTATAGTATCAGTTTAGATTAATATCTCAAACAGTTTATAATTTTTCAAAAAAGTTTAATGACTACTAGTTCTCTTCTTTTATTATAAAGTCATAAAGCATTTAAATATCATTTAATGAGGACTTACATTCCATTCCTCTGTTCACTCTATCTGTCATTCCAGTGACGGCAGTATCCAATTCTTCTTTTAACTTTTGGACCTAAAATAAAATATTAAACAAATAAATCCATCCAAGCACTTAATACATAACGCATGCTGAAAAGCTTAATACTAAGAACGAGAGAAGACACTTAGCATATTACCAAAGTAAACATGACCAACTTATTTTTAACCGATTTGATAAAAAAGGAGGATGTTCTCGATTCGTCTGTATACGTTTTTTTGCGAATAGATTAAAACATTAAAATTAACTGTTAGGAAGAAGATGTGACGTACTACACTCGATCTATTTTTACACAAATCAAATATATTAATCTTTATGAAAATTGGGACGTACATACATTATTTCACGAAAAAGTTTAACATCTTATATGAGTCAGGCAAAGTTAAAACGGTCTGCTAATTTTACGTCAATTAGTTGACTATTAAGGTTAGTAAAAATCTTTCTTTTGCGATAGAAAGGCTAAAGAGCATACAGTTCACTCATTCTAAGCAATTCCTGTCGCCCATGGACAACTCCAAGATCAGTAGAAGAAGAGAGAAGACGTGTTGCCATCCTTAAGACCTTAGGCATATTACACCATTTGGCATTTTTTTGGACAAGCTGCTGCCGGCCTAACTTATTTTTATTTCGAGTATTCTTAATCATAGACTAAAATCGAAACGCGCACAGCACTTCACGACTTTTCCATCTATGAACGGTGGTACGTGAAGTATGTCACATAAGTACTTACATATCTATGAGTGTGATACAGTAAAAATTCTGGATCAGTCTGTAACTGCAACGTGTCTTGTTCATACTTTATTTCTGGATAAACAGTTTGATTCTCGCTGGTGTATTTATCTACAGCATTTTCAACCTAAGTGAAAATTAAATTTACAATAACTACAACTGCATCTTTAATATGCATAACTTTAACCCTCGTTTTCATATAAATGAATAATCTCAAATTCATGCTGTTTCATTATAGTCTTAAGACTATATTCGTCGTTCTTATAGTATGAAAGTTGAGCAGAGAAATAAAATATCGTATTTTTCTTCTAATTTTATCAATTATATTTTTTTTGCCACTTTTTTGTGATACTGACTTAAACCAAGTGGACGTTCGTTACCTTTTGCCATTGCAAATCGGTCGCCAAAGCTTTGTCATTTTCCCACTCATACTGAATATGGCTGGCTTTAATCTTTTTCTGATAATCAGTGATTATCCCACGAGTGTTTGTCATTTGTTCTTTAGGTGCTTTGACTCCACATTCAAAATATTGTGTCAAATCATCTATTTAAGTAATAAAAGTAAAAAGCACTGTACATTAATAATACTTCAGAAATATTCTTCACTAACTACTAGAAATTCGAATCAAATTAAAGTTATTTATTCATATAGGTCACAAAACAACTTATAAACGTTGATTACACGTTTGCCTTCACTGACAGATTAGTAAGGCACAAGATTAGAAACTACCAAAAAACTAGCTGCGGTTTCTATCGCCAGAAATTACATAGATTGATTTAACAAAGATGTATCCTGATACATGTTATTCACACGACGAGTGAAACAGTAAAAATAAAATTTAAAATAGTTAATGCCACTTAAGTTTGAACAAAACCTTTTCAAGAACTAGTCCTAATTTCCTTTAATCCACCTCTATAGTTCACTCTAAAAGGAACTTACTTAAATCTGTCAGAGCTTCTTCAATATTTTTTAAAGACGTTTTAACTAGGTCTAATCTTTCATTCATAGCATCATGCAATTTCCTTACAGACGGTATTGTAAAGTTTTGCATAGTTTCTTGTACTGTCTACAAAAATACAAAAAAGAATGAATACGGTAATCTCGCTTATAAATCGACATATAAGTATGATATGTGTATATATATAAAGTAATTCGGGATAGAATAACATTTGAAATATTCATAGATTTTTGATGCACTCTTTTGTCTAATTCGGTCATTCGGCGGTGTTAATTTTGTGTATAATATAAATATTTATTTTTATAGGCCAACAATTTTATGGTGAACACAGCAGAACTCCATTAAAAATAATTTACCATCACCACTAAATTAAAGAGACTGGAATGTATTAATAATATTCACATAATAATAATAATATAAGAAAGAAATAACATGAAACACCGACTGTACCCTGTTGTAGTAAGCGCAAGCTTCCGTCGCTGTATAGTAATTATTCAGAATTGTCTCAGCCAAGTCTGTGAGGCAGGACTCTACTTCGCAAATATCTTTTGTGAGAACTGGCGGTGGTATTACCACGCACTCACAATCTATAAAGTAAATTAGCATAAGAATATTTTAAGATTAGAAAAAAAAAACTATTTGTTAAGAAACAGTATTTGTAAATTTGTACAATTTCAATTTATAAAATACGTACCACCTTTTTTTATTACCACCTCATGTTTTTCTGGTACGGCTGCAAAATATTTTTCTTTTTAAATTTAAGATTATTTTATGGCCTCGTAGTACCAATGAAATGTACACAAATTTTTAGTACTATTTGAAAAATAGAGCTTTACTCTTTTTTAATAAAAAAAAATTTTATCACATCACATTTACCACTTACTCGAGATCGGTTTGCCATCCAACGAGCAATTCTTGGGTTTGTCATCATTACCTATCTTTGCTACATAGCTTTTGAGGTCGTCAACACATTTCTCAGCGAATTCCGAATATGACATATTCTCTTCATATAGAACTGCTATGAAATCGTCAAACCAAGGTGCATGTATTGTTAGCCAATCGCGAATTTCTGGTGATTGCCTAAAACGTATTTTTATAATAGTAGAAAGAATAAAAATTTACGGAGTTCGAAAAGTCTTTAAACGTTATATTATAAAAAATATATTTTCATATATGCTATACTATCGGCGCCTGTTAGTTTCAGAGGCTAATGGAAAAGAAAACGCAATTATAATACTAAACTATAATATATATTATAGCAAGCTTAATAAAGTTACTTACTGTGCAACAACCGCGAATCCAGCAGCCATGAATATCACCGCAAGGGTGCCCCAGAATGCTCTGTCGTCTTTAGGTTTAGGGGGTGGTGGTAACGGTGGTGGAGGACAGGTTTCTCTCTCTTGTGGCCGATACTTTTGAAGCCGAGAAAGATGAGCTAGCTGTATGTCGATTGGCTGTCTACGCTGTTGGTAGTAATAGATTTTTGGGAATCAATGTCACAGTGAATCTAAGGCTTAATAGTAGTAGCGTGGAGTTTAATAGAAAAGAGTTTGTATGTAAATAAGATTACACAACCAAGCGTGATCCCATAGGCTACGTTTTCACTTACCATAAGGTGAAACGAGGCCAAACGCTTGGCTATGCAAAATTAAAAAAAAAGATATTGCAAGTGCAAAATGTAATGAAAAACACTCGTGACGTCTTGACCAATATTTAATATTCAAAACAATCAAAATTATTGTCTGAATACACTAGTTCATTAATTGAGCCTGGTGAGGATTTCAGTACTGAATACTCTATTTGAATTTCAATGATTCATTAGTAGACATATATGTTTATATTGTATTCGGTGAGCGATATATGTTTTAACCCAAAACCAAATCAGAGTAAGTATTATTGTATTTAAATAAACGAATAGAACTAATCTACACGGCAAACTATGTGGTGATACGTGCAGTATCCATAGTGTAGGGAATTAAATAGATAATTTTATATGTACTTGATTAATTCAAAATAATTTTTAAATACCAACAAACTCCGAAAGGTTAATAATTGTCCTGTTAGTCTAAACATAATTGTATTTTTATTTCGTAACGAGAAGCGACAACGACATCTTTGATTTTTAGCTGTCAAAGAACTTTGTCTTCTGAAAGTATCTCAATCAAGTTACGTTTCTTACAAACCTTTGTCGTGAGCGTGTATATGGTAATTATACTATCTACACTTTCTCTTTTATCTTTAACTAACAGGTGCCGAACATATAGTATATAAATAAATCTAACAACAATTATGTTAATTTAATTTACGTCGAGGACCTTTTGTAACTTTTTATTATTATTAGTAATATTTTTTATCTTCGTCACAGCTAACCAATAACTTTCATTTACTTTATTTTTATTTATTTTAAAAATCGACTCACCGTCATAAGCCCAACCTAGCAAATGACATTTCATGCAGTTCCATAACTAATTAGGTGTAGAGACTTTAAAAGTTCAATATAATGAAATCTGTGAAGTATGTAACTTATTTCTAAGTGATCTAGTGAATTAAAACTAGGACGTTAGAGTATATAAGCTCTAATAAGTTTAATGATGGAGCCGGGAAATGTATTGATAGTATTTGTTGAAAAATAGTTTCAATTGATTTTAAACTATATTCATCGACGTAAATTTAGTAAACAGTAATTCTCCTGTGTTAAGTAGTGTATTTTTAATTAAAAATCCATGTTAGAGAAATTTCAAACATTTCTGTAATACAATAAAGATTTACATCAGAGGTTACTAATAATAATAAAACTAGGTCACAACACCAGAACTCTAGGTATACTAACATCTGATAGCAGAAATGATACCAAAACAATATGGAAGACGAAATAACTTACTACTTCTTGAAATCATAATTTTCAATTATTACGAGTACACACAGGTACGAAGGTTTCGGAAAAAAACTTTATATGACAACTTAAAAAAAAGTACTTTGTATTCGTTTCATTTTTGCTACCAGAGGACTATCACCTAAACAGTTATACAATGTAAAATTGCACAGATTTTCTCGACAAATATTTTAAATAGTACATTAAAATATATGTAACAAGCCGTGTCATAAAATGTTTTTCTTCAAACGTACGTTTTGTACGTTATAAACTACGTACCATTGACAAGATTTGTTTAGCTAACGCAAAATAAACATTTCATGTCTCATGGGATTATAATTAATGTCGTATCGTGGAATTTAATACTGTGTCATGACACGATTGTCACGATACTGTCGCGGTCATTTATAATTACGCAAAATCGACACGGCTTTTCAAATTAGCAATACAGCCAATTTAATTAAAAAAAAAATGTCATTGAATCAGGCTTTTTATGCCTTACTTGCAAATAACATTATAAATATATTTATAAATCTATAAGAATGTATAACATCCAGTTATTCAATTAAAGATATACATTATAAATAGTTTATTATACAAAATAGACTCTGTATTAACAAAATAATAGCATTAATATTGCACAGCGAGCTTCTTAAGCGAACGGACGTTAAAATTTCATTAGGTAACATAAAGGCAAAGTTATTAGAAATAGGACTAGAATCATAATACTTTTGCTTTAATGATTAATTTCATTAAATAATTATATTAAGGTGCGTTTTATTGAAACTTCGTGATTTATAGATGGAAAAGTTGAAGTGCTGTGGGCGTTTCGATTTTATTCTATGATTTTCCGAACACTCGAAATAAAAATAAGATTGGAAAAGTCCTAAACATACCAAAAATTTATGTTATATGGCAAAGGCCTTAAGGTTGGCAACGCATCTTCTTGATCTACTGATCTTGGAGGTGCTCATGGGCGACAGGAGTCGCTTAGTATGAGTGAACTGTAGGCTAGTTTGCCATCCTATCGCATAATAAAGAATTTAGAATTTTTTAACCACAAAATAACATTGACTATTTAATGATTTTTTTTACGTATCAATACGTATTTTTATACTAGCTGACCCCGCAAACGTCGTTTTGCCACATAATAATAGGGGTTGACTGTAGAGGGGTGAAAATTGGGG
>JAOSYY010024464.1:0-13719 GCA_025727935.1 Hebomoia glaucippe
AGTTTTAAATGTATTAAAGGAAAATCGTTCATACCTCTCGTTCAATAGCCAATTGTTGTCTTCGTAACTCCTCAGCCTCATTCTGAGCTGGAGTTACGAGGGATGACACACTGGGATAAAGAACTGGCGAATACGCACTGCTACTCTCTCCTAAGACAAAAATCAAAAATACAATCCATTGTACAAACACTTCACGTAACAAACTTAGCATATAACGAAAATCATTACCATGATTTTCTATTTTTAATGCCTCATTAATACATTTTAATATAGACGGAAGTACCATGTTTACGGCAAGATCACAAAACTGACAAATGATATCTCGGTAGCAATTTTTGTGCTTTTCTGCTTACCCTACAAAGTTTCGCATTAACATGTAGTGAAAGAATTAACAGAAGTCTAGGTGTAAAGCAAGCAATTTAATTTTTCAAAAGTCAATACATGCGCACAGACATTAATCACAAGTGTGATTAAGCTGCGACACAAGAAAATTTCGACTAAATATTAATTAAAAAATGAGTTTATTTGTCACGCTCCCAGCCTGAATTGCTGAACTGATTTTATTAAATTTGGAATGTAGTTGTAATCTTAGAGAGAGATAAAATGAAAACCCACGTTTGTATGTTTGTCGTCAATACTTTACTCAAGTTTTTATCTGATCAATATGAATGTTTGGTGGCGAACGAAATGGCACGTTACGTTCCAAAAACATTGAAGCAATAGTAATTAAACTTTTCAAATACATCAGTTCAAGCGAATCGAGCCGCGGGCAAATGTTTAAGTTTTGTTTGCGTAGCTTTAAAGCCTGTTTTAAGACATTATAAATGAATCCGATAATATTTAGGATAGTCATATATAACCTTATATGCACAAATAGATTTATATGAAACTAGACAGCTATCCTACATTATCTATTCCAGAATTATTATAAGATACTTGGATAGATAGCTTTTTTTTATAATCCTAGCATAAAAATAGACTTCAAGGCCTCATTTTTAATTAATAAGACCGTTTCATATATAATTTGCGACACCAACGATACATAATTTTATTTATAGCTCGCTCACCCAGCAAAATTTCTTAAGCTATGTGAAATAATATAATCTTTGATATTAGAAGAGTGAAAATTTAAGACCACCCTCATTACTTTAGCGTAAACAATTTATAACAATCTATTCTCAGACGTACATCATATACATTATAAAATTCATCAAAATCGGACAAGACATTTAGGAGGGATATGGTAAATGTATAAAAACAATTTTCACATACCTGGCGAAGATGAAGTTGAGCTTTTCTGATCAGGCCATGTGAGCTGGTCTTGCATCGAGGAATCGGTAACGGCTGCCTCGCCTGCCGGGACTGGTAATGGGCCGGCAACCGATCCGATGCTCACCGATTCCTCCCTTCCTCTCGTACACTGTGTCTCCACAGACACCATCAGTGGTTCACTCACACTTCTGTCATTTGATTCAGCACTCACATCAACTGTATCATTTTTCATGCTATTTATTGCACTGTCATTCCACTCATCAATTATTTGTACCCCAATATCCTTCACTTCCCGAACATTCGTCACCGATGATACCAAAGGTTTATCTTCAACGTTCAAACCTTTGTAGTACTGATCTAACTCTTCGACCAAACTCCTGGCTGTAGACGGACTGCTCGAACGTTCCAATTCATGACTTTTAACTTGATCCATAAAACTTTTAACGATGTCACCTTCTTTAGCGTTCGCTTTATGGTTTGTCGTTGTGACTATATTTCTCAGAGCTTCCTCGTTCACTTCATACTGTTTTCCATTACTAAAGATTTCTGGCAGCGTTAAATTTTGGAACAAAATATTTAGATAACCACCGTCGACCACAACGAAATTCTCATCTGTGGTGCTGGTTGATTGGTTTACAGTTGTTGTGGAGAGAACGCTATCACCGGTCTGTATACATTTCTCGGCGGATGATGTTTGAGCAACAGGTTTCGGCATGCAATGCGGGGTAACAGATTTTGATCGAGACGTGGTACTTTCCTCACAGCCACTGCTGGATAAATCAAAACACTTTAATGGAGCTGCGTGTCTGTCCGTCGATGGGCTCCTCTTCAACTTGCGTTTCTCCATGATTTGTTCAACGTCAACGTGATTTTTATATTTCAATTCGATATTTCTTTTAGTTCGCATCAGAGCACCCTTCCGCTTTTCAGATAGCGTCAATAGAGCTTTGCGCATCCTTTGCATTTCACCATACTCGTGTTGTAATTTTAATAATGCACCACGCTGCTTCTTCTTTAGAGTGGATATGTCTGTGTTGTCTTGCTTCTTACGATTTTCGAACCAGAGCAATTGAGATTTCGTAAAATCTATTAGCGCATCCTCGCGCATCTTCAGGACAAACAGGAGATTCTTCGCTCGCCTTTGCTCATCGCGTATGAGTAAATTGAGCTGAAAAAAAATATATACAATAAAAATTTATTTTCTCACAGTAACGCTCGAGCAAGTTAATGTCATTGCAACTAAATTGTTTACGATTTTAAAAACAAACACTTACCAGACAAAGACTCTTTGAAGCTATTGTTTCATTATCATCAACAATGTGAGCGTTACCCAATTTTGTGAAGAATGAATCATATTCCAATTTCTTCAGATCGCAGCTGCTGCTGACCAAATCTTCGACATTACTCTGCATTAATCTCTTATCGGATAAGGAGCAATTCTCCAAATATTGCAAAGACTCAAAGAAGGAATCAATAAAGTTTAATTCCCGCTGAAACTGTTCATTAATGTAGTCGTTTGGTAATAAACTGTTTTTTGCATTTATTGAACTTATTATGTCAGATGGCTTTATTAATTTATTCCTTTCAAAATCTCTAACGTAATGTGTCTTAACGGCCTCCACACTTGATGTTTCCGTTCTCTGAGTATGTTTTTCATGACTTCTATCCTCTTTAACATTAGTTTCATCTGTGTTTCTCTTAGGTTCTATGTTGTGTTCCTTTTTGTAAACCGATAATACATTCATTGGATATGTCACACCAGCGGGTGCTAAATTCATATCAATCTTATTTTCAACGACATGAAAATTTATTTTTTGTTTTGTTGTGTATGTCAATGTTGCTCTACTTATAATATAGGATGTGCTTTTATGAAAACAAGTATTACTAAGATCGTTGTCCTTGGGTGCGACATTAATAGTTGGTACCCTTAAATTAGGTAAGGATTGACTACAGATACTGACTAAATTCTCTTTGGATTCTTCAACTTTATCCTTAATTAATGTAACATTTGGTATTTTGAGACTATCAAATGTGATTTTATCCCTGTTCTCATCACAAGCTGTGGTGTGACTAATTTCGGTGAAATTACAAATAGTTTCCGTTATTTGGTCCATGGTTTTTGGAGATTCTGTACCCACATTCGCATCACAGAGTATTTTGACATTATCGACATCTGCGCTACAGTCGATCACATTGCTGTTTATTTCAGTCTCACTATTCGATATTTGGCTTGTTAAATCTTGATTTTTGTAAGCCTTTTCAAGAGGTACATGAATTATACTCAACGGTTTTTTTCTATCACATAGCTCTTTTAACAAACTACTCTTCAATCTGCCGTGCTCTGGTGAAGTTTTATGAATTTTCTCCTTAGGACTGATCTTTTTCAATGGAGAAGTCACAATATCTTCCTTAAGTTTGTTTCTGATTATTTGGATTTCCTTTCCGCTATCCGTTGGTGTAACAAGTTTTTTGCTCAAACTATTTTTAGATGACGTTTGGGTAGTTCTTATATTGTGCAATGATTCTAGAAGAAACACAGGTATTTTATTATTATATACAAAAAACTGTAACACCAGACAATTGAAACATCATTTTAAGACTGTCAATTACATTAAACAAACATATAAAGGATATAAAATTAAATGTAATCAGTACTTCATAAGTGCATTTCATACCTTTTGCTTTTGAAACTGGATCATTTTCCTTCGCTTGTTTATACTTTTTACAAGTAACACTTGTGTTCTTCCGACTGTTACTTAAAGAATTGGCTCTGACAATCTGTTTAGTATCTTTAGTATCTTGAAAATCTAGAAAATTTGAAGCTAAATTAAATTTTTACAGCCTATTTTTGCTCTACAAAACAGAGATGAGAATTTAAAACAATGTCAAACAACTGTTAATAATTTTCCTGGCATGTTATTACCATATTGTATTTTCAAGCATTACAATGTAGGTGGAGGAAACCAAAAGGAGCTGGACAGGATCATAGCTAAATAAAATTTGTAATTGTTATAAAGCAGACATTTAAAGCGCATCTGCTGTACCTTTTGTGTTATAGAGACTAAAGATGAATCCTATTTAACTATTTAAATATTAAACTAATTTAAATATTTCACAAACAACAAATTCAATGAAATTTTCTTTACAATTAATAAATATTCAAAATATTTTCACTTCTTAATGAGTCTATATAATTCTGATGATGTGAATAAAACTGAATAAAACCATTATAATATGAGGTATAGAAAAATTAATCGACTTACATTTTGCTGTTGTTAACCTAGATGTTCTTTGCGATGTTAGTTTCTGATCTTTAGATCCAGTCTCTATTGCTCTGTTTATCATTTTAGATGAATGTTTACCCTCGCGAGCTGCACATAATTTAATAAAGATTATCAACTGTGCAAATGCTTGTTGCTTAAATGAGATGTCATAATTTTTTTTTTGGCAAAGCAAGGACTCTTAATGGGAATAAAGTGTTAAAAGACTGATTACAGAAACCAGTAGTTAATTAATGGATTTAAACGCGAAATAAAAATGGTTGTATTAATTTACAAATTTAAGATTCTCAGAATACTACATACAAAATTTAGGATGCAAACTCTTCTCTTCATCTTCTTCGATTGTAACAATTTTCCTCTTAGAATAGCCAGTGCTTGCCATTTTTGGAGCACTTGACATGTTGGTTTTTAAAGAACGTGTAGTATTTATGAGAGGTTCCTCAATTGCTATTATACGTCGCAACCGAGGCTCCATTGTGTAATTGTTTTTGGGCCATTGTTCTAATAAAAAAATAAGATAATCACTTACATTTTATTTAAATTTATTACTTATAAACACTATGAAAAATCCCTAACCTAAATGCAATGTATATTCCTATATATCTATACTAATTAAACATGCAGTGTCTGTTTGTAATATCAAAACAACAATTTTTCTAAATGCTTAAGAACCTCTATAAAGTACTTATAATTAAAACACAATTTATGTGTTTTTTGTCTGACGGTTAGTTTCAGCTAATCCTTAGGTTGACTGGTCTGATATCAATAGAATTTGCACTGATAGATAGATAATGTCTTAAGGAGTAAATATTTACTAAAAAAATTTTATTATAAAGAATTTGCATGAGTAAAATTGCAGACTGGTACTGATATTCAATAAAATTTATTTTTTACAAATAAATCGAGTTGAGATTTTATATAGTTTTAAGCTTAACCAAATCATGTAAGCTTCGGCAAATTATTAATGTTTACACAAATATTAACACAAGTTACTTTCTTGAAATGAGAAATTTTTATAGTCCAAGCCAACACAATGCATATTTCTATCAAAGATTGTCTTTATGCTTCATAATAAAATTGTGAGAAAGTAATAGAAGTGAATTTTAAATGAAATATTCAGTAATTCATCATTAATTATAATTTATATTAAAATTGATAAGCTCAAAGGATTTATCTCAATCTAGATATAGTTTATGGATTAAGCATTGACAATTTGTATTTCTATTTATAGATACATATAAACCTGAGTCTTTGCTATATTAGGACAAAATAATAAGAAAATATAACACAAAGAAATACTGATTGCTTCCCTCTTAAATCTTTAGCACAATGGCCATTAAACAAATATTAATTCTAAGCAACAAAGGCAGCAGAATTACTTTAAGACAATTAGGATATCAGTATGTACATTATATTTACATAAACTGCATAGTATCTCTGACATCATGATCAAATAGACGACATTACATCTACGATTTTAATTTGTGTTTTAAGTATGGAACTAAAGACTGCTAATTTATTGATTTCGCAAACAATAATACGAATAAGACAACCATTATTATAGAATAATAAAGGCCTTACGTTCAATATATAAAAGTACGTTAAAAAATTTAAACTCACCTGTAAAACTATTATAGTCAAATTCTGGCAATCGTGTATATTTAATAACTGAACTTTTTTGAGTATCGGCTGTTGGAAAAGCTTTTTCTAGTACATACACACTATATAAATTATTGAACTGCGCATCTGATGTTACCGATGCCGAAGCATCCATGTTACATGCACTCAAAATTTCAGCACTGAAATTTTTTAAATTATTATATACTGCGATTAAATTTCGTTACATATTTATTAGCTTCAAAACGAGTTTAATGGAGGCACTGTGACATATGCCTTGATTTTCATTTCATTTTCAACATTTAGGTAACTAGTAGTAGAGGTCCAGCAGGAACTACAATTATTTTTCCAAAATTTATTGTTTAACGTCTTATTGTCAATGTGGGATGTCAATATCCCAGACTAATAAAAACTGTTTGAAGGCTCTGTTTATAGAGTAAGTAGAGATGCATACCAAAGCATAGCGTTCCTAAACGCTGAGCTATTAAAAATATAATTAGCTGGCAAAGTAATATACTCTCATTTACATTTTATAATATTTATGTTAATATATTACAGTATGAGGTACTTCATAAATGTTAAAAAAGCACAAACTTCGTTAAAGTATCGTTTTCACCATTACAGTATTAGGCTCGCAGATTATATACCTAATATGATAGGTATATAATCTAAGTTTAGGGCGTTTTTGCTGTAATGTTGGTAATATCGCAGAACAAAGATCAATACTTCATAAAGTAGATTAAAAAGAAAAACCTCAATAATAAAGAGTTGTCCCTTGAAGTGCGGATTATACAGATGGCGCTTAGTATTATCTGGTATTATTTTATAAATAAACATATAAGTAATTAAATTAAAATGGCACAGAGTTTAAGATACGCGTAGATGAGTAATTAATAATTAAGATTTTTAAGTATTATTTTCAAAAATTTTACTTCTTTTAAATTTGTTAACATCATTTTTTAAATCGTGAATACATTTTTAATTACTTGTGGCTATATAAATGCAATACACTGTGCTTACATTCGCGCTATAAGTGGTTGAATTTGGAACTGAAATTAAGGCTTACAAATGGCCACTATGTCCCACAGAAGATTGTCCTTGTGCTAAACCCAATTGAGGAGAGAAGATTAAATCTAGTTAGAGCATAAATACAAGTTTATATATTTAGAAAAATTGTAACATCTTATCGGAAAATTCAACCACATACAAATAAGTTTTTTTTGAGATTATAGTAAATATTCTTGGTACTTGATTTTGTATCATTTTAACGTTATTAGAAATTACTAATTCTAATGCAGCAATTAAGATTTAACAGTATAAAGCTTCAGTATCGAGAGAAAAGCTCAAAATATTAGTTTTTGTAAATCATTATGTTTATATTTATTAAAGTACATATTATGACTTCTATTCATTATTGTGAACAAGATTTAAGTAAATCGTTAAATCTTTTATAGATGCGTAGGCGCAGTGATGGTAATTAGAACATCAGGGTGTTACGAAATAAAAAAAATATTTTTTAAAGTAATTAGGGCTAACAAACATTTATTTTGATCGAACAAAAGATAACTAAGATTGATTGGGATAAAAAAACACAATTGCCATAAAAGTTTCGTTCAGGTCAAAATTTTAATAATCATTTCTAAATAACACACCACAAATTTAATCGGATTATCGAGATTATACGATTTGGGAAATAAAAATTCAAATGAATTCCACTGACCCTGCTAACTTAACTTTGCTGGAAAATTGTGACTTTCGTCTTTTACTACTCTGTGTTTCTGACATTTTGCATTTACCATTGTTTTCTTTTTTATATGTCTGTATGTCATAAAATAGTAAAATTATAATTTTTTAATCAAGAATTATAAGTAATCTTAACAGCAAGCTTTAAGATCACTAACAATTAATTAATTATTGTTATAATTTTAAAAGTAACCATCTTTTGGTCGCTGTTAAATTGCAATTCATTTTCTTTTCATTAATTAGGTGATTTCTGTGCAGTGTCTCGTTAAAATAAAGTTATAAGAACTTTGCCGAACAAATAACTCTTGTGTTTTGTGTGTTGTTGTACAATGATCTTATTCTCAAATTTCCATAGGTATAAAAGATAACAGCCTATTTTGGATGGTTAAAACTGTAACGATGTTTGTGAATTATTGGTGTTGAATAATTGGACGTAAAAAGTGAATAGCGTAAGTTTCCAGTTCGATTTTATATCAAATAACTATTTCTTCCTTTTTTATTTTTGGTACCTGTTGTAAGTAGAAAGTTACGAATCGTTACGACCTAGATGGAAATGCGCATGATAAGAAAATGTCTATTAGTGTACTTGCTAGCCGCCGCGATCATATATTTAAAGCTTGACTATTTTTATTTCATTGCTGGATTATTGATTCGAACGATCGTTTTTTCATTTTCGTTTTTGAAATACTTTAGAAACATCAAAGTGCAAACTAGAAAAGGATTCAGACTCTTGTCAGATGGTTGTAATATTTCAACATCATTATCATGAACAAAATTAAAAACAGTGTTGATTTATGCTTTAGTTACTACTGTGATTTCAAATTGTATTTTTGGCTTAAAGCAAATAGCATTGTGTTTTAAAAATTAGGTAAGCAACACTATGAAAATATTTTTTTTATTCCTACAACATACATACATATATAATGCAAATCTATAATGTAGTCTGTGTTAACAAACATATTTCCAAATATATTTTGGCCATCAGATCTTCTAGGTGAATATATCACATATTCAATACAAAGCAAACATTTTGTAAAAAGTTTGAGTGTTCTATCTTAACAGAAATCATCAGTCTAATATTTCATTATTAAGATTTTCTGAGTAATTACAATTATTTTGTAATAACATTTTAGGCCACAAAATGTATATATATTAAATTACAGTTGCACTTTGTTGTTTTGCATTATATTTGTGATATATTAAATTTTATGATTTAGAGAGAGAAAAAGCTCATAAAAAGCTGTTCTTTATTAATCTCTCTTAAATTGTATCAATATTTTTTGATTTTTCTATAGATTAATTAGTGTAAGTGCTATAGTGTTTCAGATTCCAGATTAAAGCAAACATCTAGTGATCTATAAATAGATTTTTATATAGCCATCATGTCATCTAATTATCAACTATCTCAGAATTAGACATAGCTTGTATAGATGAGGAGTAAAGATGGCAACTTATTTCATAGTCACCGAACAATTATTGTCATCAATAATAATATATCAATGCCAATATGTATATTCATTTTGAATGTAAGGCATTATCTACATGTTTCAGTGAGAACCCAAGTGTAGTCAGTAGACACAGTATTAAATTAAAGTATAGGAATACATCTTGACTAATCTAATTTCATTAATTGCTTTTTGAGTGTATTTAAATTCAATTCTTGACTTCGGCAGCTAGAAGTTGACGCATGTACTTGACAAGTGGGCTGGTGAGGTCAGTATATTTGATTCATAATACAAAAGAAGCACCGTTCCTTTTATGACATCAGTCAAACTACTCGGCCTTCCGAATCTGTTATTTTTATCTCTTCATTCTTGATTTCTCACCGGTAATGTGGAGTCAATTTTTATTTAAATAATGCTCATTCATTATTAAATATTTGTTAACTAAATTATTTTACATCTTGTTTAGTTGTTTCTTCAAGCTATTAACAAAATCGGTGTTAAAATTTTTAAGCACAAAAAGAAACATAATAAATATTCTAGACCATATTTGAATTTTATTGGTATCTATATAACATATAAGCATCGGAACACGACATTAATAGGTAAAGCATTGCCTGACTTGTCTCGTAGATTACAACTTAATTGCGAGAGTTGGTTTTCATTAATATGAGTATTACATTGATACATACTATTTCATACATTTCGAGCACATTTAGTAATAGATTATTCATTATTAAGACCATCTGTGTCAAATCTTTTCTGAAGTTATTTAGAATAGATGCAAGCAGATTACCGGTGTACATAAGTTGTAAACAGATATCTCAAATAAAATTATAATAATTGTCTCGCTTCTTATTCTGCAAGGTTTGCGTAACATAGAATATAATTCAAAATAAAGTAATGGCTATCTTTTACTTGTCACTTTGAAGACAGTGAGTTTGGGATATATAGTACTTTTGTTTGTTAAGTGCCCAAGCCTTCCATAAAAGGAGATTATGTTAAGACACTTATAATAATACCACTCTGTTAAATTTCACTTCAGATAACTTTGAATAGATGTCATATTGAATTGAGGGTGGTTTAAGATTTGTGCAAATTTCTATAAACTTTGTGTGTGACAGGAGTAACAGTTTGCAACAGTTACACAATTGTAATCTACCTTAATTTATTTTGTTATTAAGTAGGAAGCGACAGTGGTGTTAGTTGTAATAAGAACGCCACGGCAAATGTACCTCTAAATTATTTCAGAAAAAAGAAAATGGCAGTTAAAAAGAGGATTAGACACAACCAAAAGGAGCAAGACATGGCGGCGATATTGGAATACATTCAGGAGATAGTCCATGCCCCTCATTACAGGTCACCATCAAAAGTTCTAATACAGAACTGCGAAAACATCGTTATGTATCTCAGTAAGTATTCCTCTCTATAAGTTGAATTTAAGTGTCTTTTCATAGCATAGGATAGCGATGTTCTTATGCTATGAAAAGACACACAAAATGTATATATCTTCTGATCGTATTTAGTTTGTACTTAGGACGGTTGTTCATATGTCGGATCCGCTGTTATTTATACAAAATTAACCATGATGCTTGGCCATATTAAGCTCTCTTAGTTGCCCTATCTAACCTCTAGGCCACATAGGCCTCTTAATAACCGTGTTTAATGTGAATTAATAGATCTTTTCAAAATATGTCGCCATCAACATTATCGTCACACACATGGTCAATAACAAAGAAAGTCTAAATGAATTCCACAGTTATAAAAGTGTTCCTAATAAGTTGTTAATGGGTTTATGTTTTCTATAGGTCGTTTAAACGGCACCGAACAAGATTTCTGGAAGTATCTGCAGGCCATTGAAGATTTTTTCCTGCATTTAATGGCCAACGAGAGCACAGAAATGCGCAACGAAATCGTCACAGCTGTTATGGATAAATTGTACTCCTATATATCCGATCCACGTGAGTACTACAAATTTAGATACAAATTTATGATATTCAATTAGTAGATTATTGTTTAATTCTATATTCTCATCAAGCTGTAAGTTCTGAAATGTATGACTCGTACCATACTTTAAGCAGCCTATGCCTGTGTTATATTTTAAGCTATACTGGTTAAAGATTAATAAATTTGATACAATCTTATGGTTGGTTGCTTAGAATGTTTGGAAATGCAACAGTAATTCATTGTGTTTTTTAATCTTGTGTCTTACACTAACAATCGTAAAGATTTTAGCTATATTTGTGGATGAAGAAATTTTAATAGTTAATCAGGAATATATAATTTATACATATAATACTATTTTCTGCCCGTAGCTTTGCTCGCGTTCATTTTGATTTTTACCTTTTGGGGTACATTATTGGACTTTTAGTAAGGAACCCTATTTTTAAAAAAATGTAAACTAACTTGCGGCCTTCTTCGATAAATGTACTATCCAACACTGAATGAATTTTTCAAATCAGACCATATTACTAGCTGAACCGCGTAACTTCGTCTGCGTCATTAAAGATAATATTGAATTTTGTTAATGATCGTAAAGGAAATAGCAATAAACGTTTTCCGTGAACAGATACTTATATAGAGCGTTCAGAGCGGATTTATGTAGTTAGTAAACAAATGTAGTTTGGTAAAGTAAAGATTTTAACAGACATCACACAGTTTTCTATATTTATGATGGTTTTAAAATTAGAATACTATTATAATGTAAAAGATAAAATCAAAAGTAACATAATGCTAAACATTTTAAATACAATATTTGTAGAAAATCCTTTTCAAATCTGTGTCCATATGAATGACAGTCTGGCATTTTATTTTTAGGATCCATTGTTGCGAGAACGTAGCGATGTCCATCGGATAACTACAGAGTTGAGAATAAAATATAAAAATTTAAAAATGGAAGTAGAAATAAAATTATTCATTTTTGTATTATAGCTGTTGTGTCTATTAACCGTTGCAGTCAAACGAGGGTGCTCATCGTTATGATTATTTAAACGTGCTGGCTTTCTTTTGGATTTCGTCTCCGATTTATTAGAGGATATAACTATCTTGTCTCTGGTTTAAAAATTGTGCTACATTATTTTTACTCTTTACATAGATTCATTCAAAATGCTACTACACATTATAGTCGTAGTGCATTTTGTGTGTATAATATACTATTTGAGTTCAATGTCATATACAGGGTGTTTGGGGACTGCTCCCGCAAACGAAGACGGGTGATAGTACTAATGAAAAAATGAAAAAGAAAACCATATTCTTTATAACGTTTTATTAGCGTTATTTCGCTCCATCATTTTAGTCCAGCTGTTTTTGTTATCATGCTTCATTGCTGGTTCTTTTTTTAGTAAAGTAATGTATTTTTTACGAAACTATCGTTTCATTTATCTGTACTTACAAAATGGAGCGTAAATAATGCTAATAAAAATTGTTCGAAATGTATCTTTGTTTAGTCAAGATCGATTATTTTCCAGCCCTTCATCAAAGGTCTCATTAGTACTATCACCCGTATTCGTTTTCAGGAGCAGTCCCCAAACAGCCTGTCTATAGATGTATAATCATCCTGTTTTATGGATAATGTTGATTGATTTTTAATTTGTTTTTTCAGAATCAGACGTGGGTCCTCCGACTTCCATAGTACTGATTGTAGTTGATGATTCGGACCCCGAGCTAAGATTGTCTGCTGCCCGCTGGATAGTGCAGCAGCGTCAAAATGGGCCGGGTGGCGCCGGCCTTCGCAATGCGCTGTCTTGCCTGTACCGTTGGCTGTTCGAGTGGCACGGCACCCCAGCCCTAGCTAGCTGGACATTTTGTTTTATTAAAATATTGGAGGTAAGATAACTTTTTAACCACGCATGGAAAGATAGATACGTTATAAGTTTGACGTGTCTGTAGCGTCGTATCTCTTAAATGAATAAGCAGATTTTGGTGCGGGTTCTTCTGTTTAAAAGCTGATATAATCGATACCGGTTTTATAGTCCATCTAAACACTAACCTTGTTCTAACGTCCACTTTGTTTCCATACACTTATGATGTTGATCTTTCATAGATTCTAATATCATAAAAAATTGCCAATTATCAAGTATAAATAATCTATTGCGATCACTAGTATAAATGGTTTCTTTTCTATCACACTTATTTGGTTTAAGTGTATTTTTTTTAGATTTCTCTGTAAATTAATACAGGGTGTTTGGGGACTGCTCCAGAAAAGGAAGACAGGTGATAGTCCCAATGACACCTTTGATGAAGGGACGGAATAAAATTCGATCCTGACTACACAAAAATCATATTTTTAAAACGCTTTATTAGCGTTATTTCGCTCCATCATTAGTCCAGCTGTTTTTGTTATCATACTTCATTGCTGGTTCTTT
>JAOSYY010024465.1:0-13719 GCA_025727935.1 Hebomoia glaucippe
AACTGGCAAATTGGTCCAGGCGTTGTTGAGTTATGCGCTTACCAACACATTTTGCGATTCATTTTTATATTATAGATGACCCGACAGACTTCGTCCTGACTTTTTGACAGGACGAAGTCTGTCGGGTCAGCTAGTTTATTATAAGTTCCGTCCTGGTCACGTACCACTGTTCATAGATAGAAAAGTCGTGAAGTGCTGTGCGCATTTCGATTTCAGTCTATGAATTTCCGAATACTCGAAGTAAAAATAAAAATAAGGCCGGCAGCTGAACGTCACTGCTCTTGGAGGTGTCCATGGGCAACAGGAATCGCTTACTATAAGTGAACTTCATGGCTAAAGATAATAAAAATAATATGCTAGTGAATATCAAGTAGACGGTTTAATTACTTATCTACTTGTATTCGTTTAAATATTCATCGTAAAAAATATTTGTATGTAAATGATATGAAATTCAAAGATAATCAGAGAAACCGTCAAACAGACAGAAATCCTACATATCGTTGTTTCGGCTTCTATTACGTTAATAGTCCCCTAACAATGGCTTTTCTCATATATCTACCATGTACAGACAGCGATCAATAACATGTTAATTATATGTATAGATTTGCCATGTAAACTTTGTCGAAGTGCTGACACGATACTCAGATACTGATATTTTAATAATACTTCTGCGCAAATCTGAAAACGCTCAAGTTCTTTGTAGTTTTGAATCGTTTTGTCTGATGGCTTACGGGTGAATTATTACCTGTTAAATTAATTTTGGAATTGCCTAAAACTGTCAATATCGTATAAAAACTTCAAGTAAACTTAAATAAAATTGAAAAAAACGATACCAGTTAATCACAACTAGCGTTTGGTACATAGTAAGCAACAATAAAAACACATGTGCGATTCGCAGAGAAATTAGCCTACCTAAAATGCTGTATCAAAAACGTTTTCTATTACGATTAAGATTAGTAAAATTGTACGATTCATACAATTAATGCGTCATGTCTGGTACAATTTATTTAAGCACAAAAAAGGCCAGCTGAATCGCAAGACGCGTAGAGAAGGAAGAAGTCGTGGGTGCCCAATATAAGAGAAGGGACGAGCTTTTCCATCTTGCGTTAGACCCTCGAATTTTTTCATTATCAACCTTCAGCCACTAAGAGGTACTCACAGAAAATTACGAAATTATTATTCCATACAAATCTAATATATAAAATTCTCATGTCACGATGTGCGTAATTGAACTCCTCCTAAACGGATCGACCGATTTTCGTGAAATTTTATACGCACATTCAGTAGGTCTGAGAATCGGACATCTATTTTTTATCCCCCTAAGAGATAAGGGTTGTTCACCCTTAATTTTTTTTTTAATTTTTGGACGAAATTGCTTTTTTTTCATTTTTTTAAGATACAGCATATAAAAATACATACAACCCCCCATTTTCACCCCTCTACAGTCAACCCCTATTATTGTGGCCAAACGACGTTTGCGGGGTCAGCTAGTATTCTAATAAAATAACATTGTTAAAAGCAAATACACAGTTCTGTAGTGTCGAATGGACAAAATCAGAAATCTGAAACCGTAGTTTAGGCCAATCGTAATAAAGTTCGCGTGCGGAACGGAAAAATTAACTGTAGCAATATTCTGTGCGCACGGTATCTTTGTAAGTGCATATGCGTATGTCGGGACAGAGGGATGGTCTATCAAAGGTTCGCGTTGCGTCAATTAGAGCAAACATACGTAATCGGATAGCTATTGGGCTGCAGCCTTTAATCATAGGAACAATTATACAGGCTTCTGTAACCAATAATTTCTTTGGTACTTTTAATATCTCTATATAAAACTAGATTTTGGATTTTGAAAAAGATTAGACGATTCTCGTTTATTAACGGTTTTTAATAATATTAGAAATTAAAAAAGAAGACTGTTATGAGTTTGATGTGCGTCTGTTTGACGAATTTTAGCTCTTAAATGAATGGATTAATTTATATCATGTGTTAACGTTTATGAAAATTTGTTATTATGTAGTAGTTTTAATTACAAAATATATAGTATTTTGATAACTTTATATTTTAAAACGGATATAGTGAACAGTTAGTATTGGTAAACTTTATTTAAAGAAAACAAAGATAAAATTGCGTCTAATATCGTACTAAAAACAAATCGTAGTGTACTAATTCAGTTATTTCTCATTCGAACGAAATTATAAAAACAAAGACTTGTACAGGAAAACAAGACATATCAAAATAAAATGCTACCTGACATTACGAAAATACATAATATTATTATTTTTTATTGTATTGATACCATCCGTCTATTTTTGTAATTAGTGTCTAATAAAACTTTTTGTTTATTTTAAAATTAAAGAAACGAAACTGACATGTCATTTAATAGACTACCATAGAAATGGATACATCCTAAAAAATATTACATAATTAAGATTCAACAGAGAAGACTTTCATACAAGCATACGTATTAAATTGTATATTAAATATGTTTTAATTTATTTTCAAATGAAGCCTAGAAGATTACGATAACGGGTCACTGTTAGTAATAGATTTCAATCTATGATATTACATTGTTTATTTCACTGTAAGTTACAAGACGATGATAGCCATTATAAAGAATACATTACTGGTATATAAGGTATAATGTTCACTGGTACATAACATTCCGTGCTTACAAGAAAATTAAAAATAATCGTGCCAGCTACCAAAACTACCAAAACTATTTAAGGCGAATTTGGATTATTTACATATGAATGTTGGAAACTATGGATAAATGTATATTTTTATTATTATTATTTTAATAAAAAAACACAACACGCTCGCTCGGATCCGAGTGGGAGGGGCCGCTACTATAGCACCGCCTCACTCGGATCCGAGTTGTGGGCACGGAATGTGATAATATTTCTGAATTATACTTGTATTCTTGTATAAAATATATTGTATAATGATCTTCAGACGTACTCTCGTGTCTATATATAATCCCTGTGTGACAATTAGTGTTTGAGCCGTTCTGTTCTAATGTCCTAATATTCGAATTGACATCACAATAATCAACACCTCACTTTTGTTAATTTAAACTGGAAAGATATTAGAAGGATTTAACTATTGGACTGAACACGCTTTGCGGCGGCCGACGGCCGGTTAGGGCCTAAATTGTTTGCTTAACGCCGCCCTGTCTACGTTTAAATATTCTCCGGATCTACGTTCTCGTGAATATAGGAATTTTTCAATTTATTTTCTGTTTATTCACCTCTGTAATTTCTTTTTTAATCTATTTTCGGCCAAACCAGACATTTTAAAAAGCTCTCTTTCATACTTTTTTATATTCTAAAAAATGACAAAAAGTTTTTAATTGTAAATAAGTTTATTTTAACTTTTCTTTAACTTTTCGTTTTAACTTTAACAAAAGCAGATATTTGTACATTTCACCCTCAGTTTAACTCGTTTAGGGTGAGATTTTTAAATTTCTTTCCTTAGATACGTCCCAGGTTGACCCCTAATCATTTTACTTAATCCCGCTAATAAATTCATCCGGTTTTACCTGCTATGATTTTAGCTAAACGTGTGAATGATGACGTAATCAAAGTCTAGATTAACCGAAACCAACAGACAAAAACATGAACCATAGACAAGACAGTTAAAATATATATTTAAATTTCCGTCCCATATTACACCGTTCGTAGATTGGCAGACAGTTAATGCAATGAAAATAATACTCTACTTCAGTCTATGAAATTCTATAATAAATAAGTACATAATTATGTTATATAGTGTCATTAAATCAAAAACAATTACAGAGTGTTAGAGGACTGCTCCCGAAAACGAAGACAGTTGATAGTCCTAATGACACCTTTGATGAAGAGATGGAAAAAAATTTGACTACTTTTCGCGTTATATACGCTCCATCATGTGAAACGTTACAGCTAGTGAAACGATAATTTCATAAAAAATATATTATTTTACTAAATACAAAGAACTAGCAATGAAACACGATAATCAAAACAGCTGGACTAATATGAAGGAGCGAAATAACGCTAAAAAAACTTTTTAAAAATATGATTTCTTTCCGTACCATCATTAAAGGTGTCATGAGTATTATCATCTGTCTTCGTTTTCCGGAGCGGTCCCCTAACACCCGTTATATCCTAATTTTTCTAGATGGTAATAATTATTACGAGCAAATATTAAATAACCTTCAAAGAAGCGACTTCGAAAGTAATACGTCATTCATCAAACAACTCATTCCGTTTGTTAATTTTTTGCATTGAACTGGAATACATTTTGAAACCACGCCCATATCACTATGTCATCAATCTCTTATGCTATCCGACTGCCCATTAAACAAATAAAAAACTGTCACAGGCCAGTTCTATTAACAGAATGGAAAAAGCCGTACCATGTTAGTTCCAGGAGCATCAATCACATACTGTTTTCAAATTATTTCAACAGTAGCGCTAGTGTGTGGTTTCAACCGCATTGATTTTCTATACAGGGTGTTTGGGGACTGCTCCCGAAAACGAAGACACGTGATAGTACCACCTCGGATGAAAGGACGGAATAAAATTCGATCCTGACTAAAAAAACATTTTTTAAAAAGTTTTATTAGCGTTATTTCGCTCCATCGTGTTAATCCAGCTGTTTTTGTTATCATGCTTCATTGCTGGTTCTTTTTTTTAGTAAAGTAATGTATTTTTTTATGAAACTATCGTTTCATTTAGCTATACCCTCAAGATGAAACGTAAATAATGCTAATTAAAAGTGTTAAAAATATGTGTTTTTTAGTCAAAATCGTGTTTTTTCCGCCCCTTCATCAAAGGTGTCATTAGTACTATTACCAGTCTTCGTTTTCGGGAGCAGTCTTTTTACCCTCTGTATAAAAAGACATTGAATTAATGTCGACTATGATAATAATATGAAAGTAGCCAATGTCCCGCGCTACATCTTCGGTTATCTGCCGTTGTCTCTTGACCAGATCGTTTGAGATTTCGGGAATTAGCTGGGAGAAACAATGGACAGACATCTTATAAATTGTATTTCTATTACGACTACCGTATGTGTCAAATGCATTGAGAACAAAACTGCTATTTCAATATTGCAGACAGACACTCCAATTTGATTTATGTACGCGTTCGCTCAATCATTTTGCAATATGCATTTTCATATTTGTAGCTCGTAGACTAGTTCGCTTGAAAGCATAATATTCAACAGGTAAAGCTTTGTAGGGATTAGCCTGTTTCGAGAGCTTTTCCAAGATTTCATTTTAGACTAATATATTATGTTCTAAAAGCGAGGAGTGCGTATTGACAATATTTCAACGTTAATATGCTACCATAATTTTAATATGATTAAAATGTATTTTATATCATATGGCATTAGAGTTATGGACCGTTGATAAAATTAACACTTTGACAAAATGTACAGTGACGATAATTATATATGTGTACTAGCTGGCTCAGCAAACGTCGTTTTGCTACATAAATATTTTGAGGTTGATCGTAAAGAGTTGAAAATTTACGATTATATGTATTTTTTGATGCCACATAATAAAAATATGAAAAGAAAAAAATATCCAAAAAATAAAAAATTAAGATTTAGGGGTGGACCACCCTTAACATTTTGGGTATGAAAAATAGATGTTGTCCGCTTCTCAGATCTACTGAATATGCATACAAAGTTTCACGAAAATCGGCCGATCCGTTTCGGAGAGGTATGGGAGCGAACATTGTGACACGAGAATTTTATATATTAGATTCATTTTAAATAAAATTTTAGAGAGTTCCTTGTGATTGAGAAGAAGTTAAATTACATTTGAGTTTTAATATAATCATTGGTGATAATACATGCATATTTAATAAAATTGGTTTTAATCTGAATCGATGCAAAAAGTATTTATGAGCCGTTTTACGATTAAATTTGAAATATCAACATTTCGAATTAGGTTTCTATAATATTATTCTATAGTATATAATATTATTGGCATTGTCCTACGATTTCATAGGCTTATAAATATTATATAACTGTTTAGTATATTACGGAAACAAAGTCAATCGCATTCGTAATATTAATTAGGATATTTTTTCACAACATTGTGTTTTTAAGAAGAAAATCTTTGGGACAACCAGTAAGTAATAAGAATAATAACGATTCAAAGATGAAGATATAATTAACCGTATACTATTTGAATTTTTTAATGTCAACATGGAATTTGGTCTAGAGTTTATAACGATTAATTTCAAATTAATTCAGAAATCGCATCTTATTGTTGAGAATATATAAATAAATGTGATTAGCTTATTTATAATGATCGAAAATATCGTTAATATAATACAGATTATCAAACATAAACACTGTTCACTGATCTAAAAAATCGTAAGGTTGCACCGTATATTTCAGTCGCAAATAGCATGCACTCCATATGCCAGTAATTGAGTTAGGTGACCGCGTCACACGAGCGTCGTATTTAAGCCAAAGCTGACGAGATCAGTCCATCAGCCACATAAACCAGATAGGATAGACCGTCAATTTACACCTGCGAGCTATAAGAATAATTGAGTTTTCACGTGTCCACTAATTGAGGGTGAAGTTCGGATTTTCGCAGAAAAATTTTAACCTATAATCAAGTTACGTACTAATACGTGCTGGCTTAAAATCTTTCGTGTTTTTTCAAAATTACGTGATGGAACATGTTGGTGGTTAGAAAAATGATATAGGTATCTACGTAATTTTTACTTAAGATATTTTTATTAACGTTTTGTAAATTATTTTAAAAGTATTACAATGCAAAATCAATCAATTTAAATAATAGATCTGTCATTTATTTCTTTAATTACCGATTTAGCTACTGTTTTGGTGTGACTATCATTTTAAAAATGTACCTTTTGCATTAGACCATTTAAAAAGTCAATACCTCTGACTCGTCTGGGTTTTTAATATGATAGATAATCTGGAATATTATATATATTAATATGATTTTTACATAATGATATGGGATATTTTGGATATATAAAATTGAAGCAGCGAATAGTCTAAGTATACACGTATTTCGATAAGATAATACTAGGAAGCTTTCTAAGAACTGTTATGTAACCAGATTTTAATTGAATTCTATTAGGGTTACAACGTCTTTGTTAAAATCAAATCTCATTCATTTTCGTCTCGTATTATCAATGGAAACTCCGAATGTTTTTATAAACTTTCAAACTTTATGTTGAAATTGTATACCGTTTTATTAATTAAACAAAGAACAGTGCGTCTTACTTCTTAAAATATAACTTTTTTACAAATTTTCAACACGTGCCGATTGTGAGTCGTGACTAGACACGAGGCTTTTATTAATAACTAGCGATGCCCCGTTGCTTCTCTTGCGTTAGGATAGAACATACGTTAATAAGAATATATTGTGAATACTTGCATAATATTAAATGTTATGTTTTTAGGTAATACATTTAAACACGTAGGGACAGTTTGCACGGAAAATTAGATAAGTAGGGATTTTCCGGACATTTTTTTTTATCATAAGAGATTTCTTTAAACTTTAAATATTACAATTGGTCCAGTCGATCCCAAAATTTGAATTTAATAAGCCATTTAGGGACCTATCTTTATAGGAAAACTTCTTGAGATACATTGCCAGTAAAATTTAAAGCTCGCTTCAGGACAATACCATCATGGCGTTAGCGTCACGAGGCCGTCACGTTTTAAGCTTTTCTATCAGAATATTGAAAATCTTACGGATATCAATTAATTTTGCCAAAATTTCTGACGCATATCGTTTAAAGACACTTTCTTCTTACTTGTATATAGATATGTCTCAGATAATCTTAAAAGCATAAAGGTAATAATTTCTAAAACCTTATATTCTAAAAACAAAATTAATTATCTGTTTCATTTATAATCTGTAACATAGATAAACATTTTATTCGTCAAATCGATTAAAGTTTTTCCGAGACTCCAAGCTCGAGTGCTAAACGCATGTTAAACAAAGACGCGCTATAATTAAGCTATCACTCGTTTACTGATAGAGAGGGGACTTTTAGGGTTGCCAAATTCTGCAGTAGAATAAATTAATTTTCAACCTAAACTATTAAGAATATCGTAATCAGTAATTTCGTTTTTACATATTTTGTATATAAATATATATTTATGTTAAAAATAAAGGCAAAAATAATTTATTACATTTAATTGTTAAACACATATTAGTTTTATGTTATATCAATACCTTTAATAGTGTATATTGGGTCGGCGATTCAGGCGTGAAAGCATAAACAAACGAACACGCTTTTACAAATATATAGAAGTTATCATTTATAATTTTATACCGTACTTGTACAGGCACACAAATAATATAATTTGATGTTTTTTTTATGCGATAGGAAGGCAAACGAGCATACAGTTCACTTATATTAAGCGATTTCTGTCGCTCACGGACACTTACAACATCTGAAAGACGCGTTGCCAAGGGTATCGCCTTATTTTATTTTCATTTCGAGTATTCGGAAATTCATAGACTGAAATCGTACGCGTATGTATAAATAAAATTACCATTTATGGGAACCCTAGGTGACAGACGCCAAACTTGTAGATACCCGTACTCTACGATTAACTTTTGCTGTACAGGTTCGTCGCTGATCCCTCTTCAACAGACAAAAGTTCACTATTACGCATACCTATGCTTCCTTTTATAGATCGCATAACACCGGAGTCTGAGAACTATCCAATTTCGTGCTTGTCTACGCGAAACTAATAAGAAAATGTTTGAAAACTAAACTCGACCAAAGAAATTCGGATTACATTTTTTTAAAATAACTAATTGTATATTGACTTCTTGATCCAGATAAAAAAGAGAGTTGTAAGACTTTTGGTAGTTACTATAAACTTAGGTTTTTTCTATCGAACTAAAAACACACGCTTCTATGATTTATTGATGTAAATAGGGAAAAATAATTGTGAAAATAGACAGCGAATAACAAACGAAAGTCTTTATTGTAAAATGATCGGATATAACAATGTAATAATTTTTATGTTCATAATTTCTGTAACAACATTATCATGAGTGGGTTTAACCTTGTAATGTTAACACATTTAAAGACGTATGTGTACAACTAATAAATCATTATTCCTCTTTTTAGTTTAACCGTTGGTTAAAAAATGGCGGCCCCTCTTCCTGGCAACAGGTGTTTTGGCTTGAGTTCAAAACATCCTGTTTCTCGGAATTAATTTCCTTTGCTCGTTACATTTTATAACAGTTGAATTTTTCAATTCGACGAGGCAAAGTTGTAAATTCAAATCCGACTTATACATATAATTTAATACGTTTATATTTGGAGTCAAAAGGAACTTTTGTTCCGTAGGTAGTCAACGAAGTTTTATTATAGAGAGAAAACTGAGAAGGAAACTTGTTAATCCGTCGGTATTTTTATGTATTCCCTCACTTTATAGTTTGTACTGACTAATATTTCTTTCTTACATAAATATAATTTAGTGTATAATATAGATTAGTTTTAGGGTCAACGTTGATTAAGATTATTAAACAAAAAACCTACTTAAAATATGTCATATCTTAACAGTCACTTTTGTATTACAAACAGATACAATCTATATCATCTATAGCAATGATGTCCAAAGTGGTGTTGGTGGACACCCAGGGGTCTACGAGAGCTTCGTTAGGAGTGTATGTTGGTCTGACAATGAAATACAGGTGCACAATTAGTAAGCGACGGTCTATGAAAACTGGTCTATTTTCGATAGTGTGAAGAACTAACAATCTTAGCTTGACTTACAACTTCGCTTTTCTAATATCTACGTAAAGCACAGTAAGTTGTTGTCTTGAATAACGAAATAATTACTTACCGCATTCTAGGATTTAAACAATTCTCAATTTTTTTATCGAAGTGTTATATCTAATCTTCACATCTTTTGTCGATTTTTGAGTATCTACCATATTCCCAAAACTCGATGTTGAACCTGCACCAAAACCAGTAAAATTTTGAAAGGAGTCTGGGGAAAAAAGTTTGAGAACCTCTGATTTAGAGTAAATTTCCTTTAAAATTGTGCATTTATATTAGAACTGATTTGACCTTTAAAATTGTGAATTTATATTAGAATAGGTCATAGAATTATCTGATTTACTAATACATAGCGTAAAAATACATATATGTTTAATTAAATTTCGTAAAAATATGCATTATGTTTATCTTAGTAACCAGACACAATATAATTTCCTAATTAATACACCAAATTCGAGGAACACGGAGTATACAAGAGTACTCAATAGCTGTTTGCAGACTAGACGAGGGGTAGTAATCTCTAAAACACAACCATTCCAACATTATACAATTAGTTTTGATTTTTTGTGTATGTTTGCTAAGGGTAATCTCATGAATTACTTACTTAACGATAAAATTTTTTTCACATAGAGACAGGTACATAATATAGCCTGTATTTTATTTAAATAATAAGAGATGTCTTGAAACCGAGTTTCAAGTTACGTATAATATTACAGATATTAGCCTGACACATTATAAGCACGGGATCATGTATTTTCCGTTCTTTATTAAACTGTTAAGTATATAATTATTTTATTAGCCTTTATAGAATGTTGCCTTTAGCCAATTTTAGTGTAGACGCCGTTGATCAGTATTTAAAGCTTAATAAAATGTATTCGTTACATAATCGTAATAACAAGTAAATACGGCCACCAGAAAAGTGGGTTTAATCGATGAGTGTCTATTAGAGCCTTAATGGGTATATAAGAAGCGAATGGATTTTGTCAGGATCGTAGCAAGTGGAAAGCCGTAGTCGACGGGAACAATGCGATTATCTATATATACAAAAGAAAGTTGTGTTAATTATACTATTTATAACTCAAGAACGGCTGAACCGATTTAGCAAAAAATTGGTGGGGAGGTAGTTCGGGTGCAGGAGAGAGACATAGGATACTTTTTATTCCCGTGGGACGTGATTTAAAACGTGGAATAACGAAATGCACCTGACAGCTAAGTAATATCTAAGGTTAAAAATTTGGCAATTAGAAATATTGGAGTTGACCGGTTGATGTGTTTGTTTCAAGTTTCTATTAGCTTACTGTGATATTATCATTTATAATGCCGCGTTTTTTTTATTTACACTTATTATCCTTATAAAAAATTGAACTGAAAAATTCCAAAATCTGCTCATTTAATGCCTGTAAGGCAGAACAAAGTTCGCCGGGCCAGCTAGTATATTATATACGTAACATACTCATAGGTACAACACGTCGTCATATAACATACGTGTTATAACATTTTTATAAAATAATTTTCTTAGTTTAAGTGGAACCGTCTAGGAACTTATTAAAAATACCTTTCCTTAAGAACGTAATAATGTAAGAAACACACGGGGTTTCAACAAAGGAAATGATTATATCTTCTTAACTAGAATGAAAATGTTATCTAGATTTGTGATGTAACTTAACACAGTTATATTTGCATGTCTCGGTCCTATTTCCGGAATCGCGTTGTGCAATATCGATTTTCAAGCTATTTACTCTCGCTTCCTGAATTCCCGGGTCAGTAGTGCTTTTACATCTACTAATAGCTTTAGCTGATTTCACCCTGTCTGTGGTATTTACAAGTATATCTATATTAATGTACCGCGTATCAAAGAGACAGCCGTTTCAGTTTGATTAAGCATGAAGACGTATGAATCTGTCTGATATAAACGTGATTAGTTGCGAAATACACTTTAACGTACGATTGTTGAGAAGATGGAAAAGTCGTGAAGTGTTTCGCGCGTTTCGATTTCAGTCTGTGAGTTTCCGAATGCTCGAAAAAAATGAGGCCTTAAGGTTGGCAACGCGTCTTCTAGATCTAATGATCTTGGAGGTACCCATGGGCGACAGAAATCGCTTAATATAAGTGAACTGTATTCTCGTTTGCCTTCCTATCGCGTAAAAAATAATAATAATAATTTTACAAATATTTAAATAACTTAATATTTCGACATTTCATTAGTTTCTGAGTTAGAGATGTATTATATTTAATTTCTAGAAGCACATAATTATATTTTAATCTTTTATTTTGGACAGTGTTAAAGTCAACACAAATTCACTTATTATTTATATAAAACATACACCTATGTATTTTAAATAAGTTCCTAAGTATATAACATTATGTATAGGATGCACTATTAGTAATACACTGAATTTTATTCTATTACATTGTTTATTATACTGTAAGTTATAAGTCATGTTAGGAATTATAAATAATATATAATATATGACTGGTTTAAAATATATAGTAAATAAATTGATCTTCAGACGTGCTTTCGTGTCCATATGTATATACATATACAGAGAGTATCTCTGTCTGACAATTGGTGTCATAGTCGTTCTGTTCTAAACTACTAATAGTCGAATTCACATTTGGTTTTAATACCCGGCCATAACAACAGAGTTATCAACGCCACAGTTATAGAAATTGATTTAAAAAAAAAACTTTCTGTATAAATTATTGATTTCTTAAAATATTTTTTCTTGATGTCTATCAAATGAAGTGAGTAGAAAAGTTCTTTAGAGTTGTTTAAGGTAATCAGAACGAATGATATCTTCTCAACTTTTAAGGTTAAGTTATTTAAATTAACGTTTATATGTTGCAATATTTCCAATAGTGTTTTTCTGCACGATTGCATTTGAAAATTGTTTGTTTTTTTTTTTTACTTTATTCCGATAGCAATGTTGGAACAATATTCGCATTCTATTCAACAGATTTCGATTCATGTGTTGGTTCTCACGAGCTTCTTATTATATATACAGGCTGTTTGGGAGCAGCTCCCGAAAACGAAGACGGGTGATAGTAATAATGACACCTTTGACAATAGGACGGAATAAAATTCGATCCTAACTAAAAAAAATCATATTTTAAAACGTTTTATTAGCGTTATTTCGCTCGATCACGTTAGTTCAGCTGTTTTTGTTATCATGCTTCATTGCTGGTTCTTTTTTTTAGTAAAGTAATGTATTGTTTGTGAAACTATCGTTTCATTTAACTGTAAATAATGCTAATAAAAGTGTTAAAAATGTCTTTTTTTTAGTCAGAATCAATTTTTTTTCCGTCCCCTCACCAAAGTTGTCATTAGTACTATCACCCGTCTTCGTTTTCGTGAGCAGTCCCCAAACACCCTATATGTATATTGCTTTTCATGAAAGTTCACGGAATAACGAACCGCAGTGTGTAATAGGCTTAAAACCGATGGACCGCTAATGCAGTTTTCCGATAACAAATGAAAGCTTATACCACGAAACCAGACCACATAGTAACAAAAAATCTTTTATACTAATGCAAAATTGAAAGGCTTAATTATCTACCTAACACAACGCAACTATGTAACAAAGCGCTCTTTGATTTGTTAACCCTTTTAGTAAGCTGTAATCACGTCATCGACATAGTCGAAATGAAAGCTTAAACCGTAGCTTACACAAACATAAAGCAATACACGAGAATTCACATCAAATACAATATTGGACAGTGTCGCTGTTCCACGAATTTGTAAGTCACACGTCTACAGGGAAAATTCGCCTTAAAAACTTTAGTATACGAGCTAATTTGGCGTGATCGAGTTGTTATAATTACGGATTATTGGCGTCCTGTATCCATCCAGGGTTCCTAGAATTGAGGCAGATTCGAACACAGCCCGGGGTTGCCATGGATACAGCTGGGATGCATTTTCCCGGTCACCCGGGGAGCT
>JAOSYY010024468.1:0-13711 GCA_025727935.1 Hebomoia glaucippe
ATGAAAAATAGATGTTGGCCGATTCTCATAGATACCGGATAAGCACAAAAAACTTCATCAAAATCGGTCAAGCCGTTCCGGAGGAGTATGGCAACGAAAACTGTGACACGAGAATTTTATATATTAGATTATCTTCTTAATCCTACAAACAAATGGGGCGAAAACAGCTTCAAAGTGGGCGGTGAGTAAGTTAGAATTACTTAATAGTTAGAAACTATTTATACTCGTACACTTAAACTATTTATTTCAAATTGGTTTAATAAATAATTTCTTTACTAAACAGTGTTGAAGAAATAAGTCATGGCTTTTTCAATTTCCTTCTACGTTTAACAAATATTCTGACGTCAGGGACATCAGCGGCAGTTTGTTCAGTCGAATTTGATCCTAAATTACTGGATCCATTTTCTGGTTTATTTTGTACATCTTCACTATTGAATGTAAAAGAATCTGCAACTTTAAATGGCGTCGAAGTTGCCAACGCTTTTAACGCCGGCAATGAATTAGGAGTCAAATTATCTATAACTTGATCGACTTCACCCTCTTTAACGGTAAGACAGCTTGGTTGTACTCCGGTTGAAATTATGACTACATTAGAACCATTCAGAGACACCGCAGCATTTAAATTTTCGTACAAATTTGAATTCTCCAAGTTACTGACAACTACACTATTCTGTTCTGAAATGCTCGCTGCTTCTTCATCAAGACTGGTAAGCTTTTTCTCTATATTTGTATTAGGAGAGTGTTCGTCATTTTCTGTGGTTATTTCATTGTTTCTCGTATGTTCGCTGAGATCAACAGCATTTTGTGTATCATCAGAAACTAAACTAACTTTATTTATCAATTCAGCCTTCTTATTAATACCTAAATCTTCTGGCATAATCAAACTATTGCTATCATCAAACAACACACTAAACTTAGTTTTAATTCCATGCCCTTTATTTGTTTTAACCTTCTTAGTCGTCGTGTCTTTACTCTGTACTCTTGTTTCTGATGATTTCTTGTTAGTTTTATGATTCTTGTTTTTCCAAGGTTTTTCTTTATTCATTTCAGTAGATTTCTCATCATTTGCATCTCGACTAGTAGGTATTGCAGTTTTAGGTTTTTCCGATTGTTCAATATTAGCATTACATATTGTACCTATAGCGCTGTGACTTTCATTACTTCTACACTCACTGCTGAATTTATATTTAACTTGACCCGATATTTCATTTTTGCCAGATTTACTTTTGCGATTGGGTTTCTCCTTTCTTTTGCCGGAAACTTTTTCTGAGACATTAAAATCTTTTTCATGCTTATTTTTTGCACTTTCACCCTTTGATTCATGTAAGAGATCATCTTCTAGACTAAATTTAGCGGTATCTACTCCGTTATTGTGATTTTCTCTTTCCTCGTGTGAATTTTTTATTAATAGACTACTTGTTTCTTCGAAATTTCGATTACTATTAGCCTTATCTTCATCTTCTACTTCACATGAAGTATCAACTTTTAAATGACTATTATTAGCTTTAGTGCTTTTACTATCTTTTATCACGCAGGTGAGACTATTAACTGGTGAAATCTTATTACCACTTTCATCTTTCTCTTTATGTAAAATTTCATCCTTGTCAAATTTACTTTCACGGCTGGGTTTGTCTCGATTTTCAACTGGTACAACATCAACTGTTTCACTTTTATCACATTCAATCATGACTTTATTATGTGAATTGTTTTGATTCGTTTCAGGAGTACTCACTTCATTTTTGTGATCAAAACTTCCTTCAGGAGGAATATCAGCCTCTTTAGTATTATTACTCTGTGTATCTCTTTCTTCACAAGCTATTTTAACAACAATATTAGTATTTACACATTTACTTACATTGGCTTCTGCTGCAATAGGCTGAACAGCTGTTGTGCTTTCACCTGGTTGCAACTTAACATTTTCAAATGATATTTTATCAGCAGTATGACTATTACTTCCTTTTTCACAAACACTATCAACTGGAATATTATAAGATGTATCAAAACAAGATTTATCCTTTATTTCACTTGCATTGTCATCTACATTATCTTTTTTAGTTATATTGTTACCACTGTTGCTTTTATTTTTTACATATATGTCATTTACACTATTTGATTTGGCATTCTCATTAGAATATGAATTATTATCTATTGGGATATCGATTTTACAGTGCTTAATTTTGATTTTAAGGCTAGTGTTTTCCTTACAAGGTTCTTCTTCAAATACTGTTTGTTTCGAAACATCCATAATATCACTTGCATCATCACTTAGTAACAAATCCCCCTCGACAGTACCTATACAATCACCTACTTCATATTTGTGACTTTTATAATTAGGAGTACTATATGAATGCGTTTCTTTATCTATTTCATCCCGTAAAGCTTGAATATCATCACTAATATTAGGTAAATTTAATACTTTTATGTTTATAGCATTATAACTTTTAATAGTACTATTTTTTGGTAGATATGTTCCTTGTGACGATTCGTCATTTTTAAGTTGTTTCTCATTCGTGTTTATGTTTGTTTCAGCTTCTTTAGATGTTTTTATCTCATCTTCCGAATTATTCATAGAAAGCATTATATCTTCATCTTTGTCTTCAAATATCTGTTTTGTTACCTGAACATTTTTTGTATTTCGATCAGAACAGTTATCACTCTTTGGGAAGAGGTTATCATCCTCAAGTGATTCTTGAGATATATCAAGTTCGAAATTATCAATATTTGAATATATTTCTGTACAAAGGTCTTCATTTGTTTGAACTAATGGGGGTTTATTCATTAAAGGACTTGTAACTATTACATCTGGTTCAAGCCACATTGATTTATCAACGAGTTTCAAATAAACTTCATTTCTTGAAATAGTTTTCAAAACTACTTTGCCGTTGTCAGTCTGTAAAATATATTTTTTACTTACAACTCTTGGGTCCTCCTGTGGTGTAGCAGTAACTGATACTATTTCTGTAAATAACATTTAATCTATATATAAAACTGATTGTATTATAATTTTACAAAAATGTTTTCTTGTTTTTTATACCTTTTACTAAAGACTGATCATCATTACAATCAACAATTACTCCATGATCAGGGGATTGGCAAGTCCTGAAGTGATCTACTGGTGATTTTAAAGTTGGGGTTGGGTCTACAGATTCTTCAACAACTGTATCTTTTTCTTTACAAGTTATATACTCTCCATAAGACTCAACTCTTATCTTTTTATTATTGGGTTCATCAGAGTGCGGTTCCAATTTGTGTTTGTATATATGCTGTTTATTTCCGTGAGTGGCATAATTATCATTATGTGAAGTTTCTGTATTATAAGGTAATGGTTTTCGATCATGACTTTTGTGATGACTACGTCTATCAGAAGGTGGGCTTCTGGATCTGTGATGGTAATGATGATAGTTCTCTGAAAAAGTGTCCTTTGAGGTTACTTCAGGACTTCTATTGGTTCTGTGCCATGACCTGCCTCTTGATGTATTTTTATCATAGTAACGTCTTGAATGTCTACTTCTTTTTTGCCTGCTATGCTGGGGTGATTTGTTATAATTAGAATGTTTGTCATCAATACTTGATGTCTCTGACATTTTATTGCTCTTTGAATCCTTGCTTCTCTTTTCCTTCCCTGAATGATACTTTTCATTTTCATCCTCTGAACTGAACTCTGGAGATCTGTTTACAAAATGAGGTAAATAGTTAAATAAATTTCTACAATTTTAAGGAATAAATCAATATTTGGATTTATTTGGTAAATTATCAAAAATTCTTACTACTACACCAATACAATATATATATGCACACACACACATATCACTTATATAAAATATTCTATTAGCTGTATTGTTTAGTAAATGATAGACAAGTCATTTCTTATAGCATGAACAAATGTAATTTATAACAATTAAATATTCTGTATTACAATACCTAACAACGGGCATAGACGTCTTTTGATCTGTAACACTTTGAGATTTCTTATGTCTTGTATCTTTGTTTTCCTTTATTTCAGTACTATGAGGTATATGGTCCTTATCTGATTTATCCCTATTACTAACTTCTTCAACAGAAAGTTTCTCCTTTTTTATTAACCTAAAAAAAATTATAAAAAATGGTTGACATGACTACATATATGTATATTTAACAAGCAATAAAAAATACATAAATTATATGGGTCTCAATTTTTGTGAAACTTACTTATTTTCTTTTTCATGTTGTAGTCCACTACTATTGTGTCTTATCTTATTATGTGGAATATTATTAAAATATCTTGTTCCTTTGGTTTGAAAACTTTTAATAACAAACATATCTTTCCTAAAAAAGTCAAAGTAAAGAATACAGAAATATGTATATTTAAAAAAATTGTTTTTAGAGTATGTTGTTGCAATTATGTTGCATGATTAACAAGTCAGCCATTATTAGTATAAGGTTACTACACAAAATCTTAACACCTAGCAACTATTTAATTATCTTAGTACTATATTAGATTTTTGATAAATCTTTTGAAATATTGCAATTCTGAATTCATATCAGCATAACCTAATAACAAATTAAGTAGACTCTTCATGTCTATTATGTCAAATACATATAACATTGTTACAAATGAAACTTACTCTTGATTGAGTTGGGTTATCATACAACTTTTCCGTTCAATTTCTGCTCTTGCAGTTTTTAGTAATGATGAGTAATTCCTCTCCAATATTTTGTATTCAGAAGTCAGTTTATCAAAATCCTGAAATATATACTATAAAATCAATGCACATCCATTCTTATTCTAACAGAGTACAGTAATAAATTGTCAAACCCAATCATTTGAAATACCTAGACACAATACCATGAGAGCAATCATTTTAAAATTTATTGATATTATAAATTATATAAAAATATTTATGTATGTTTAAGCACAGATTATTCAAATAAAATATTAAAAATATGTATGATTTAATAAATTAATATTAATTGACTCCATGTACCAACATGTATGTAATGCAACTAGCTTTTAGTTTATTAGCATCTTAAGGATAAATAATTAACAATTTTATGTTTCAAAGCTATATTAGACTGATAATTAGAGGTCCTATAAAAGTTCCAGGACAAAAGTACTATAAACATGGTGGTTGACATTACAAGAAAATTGCAATACAGACTCTGAAACTGGGTTTGTTCTCCATTAGGTTACACGGAAATTTGGCTGCTAGTGGTCTAAATATATTCGAAAACAATGATAGACGTAATTGCAATTTTTTTACAAATACAATTAAATTTTTCTACTTACTGCCTGTAATTCATTCAAACAATTAGTGTATTTTTCAAGTTTCATTTTTAGTTCTTTATTTTCAGTTTTCAACTGAAAAAAGACAAATGAGGTATTAATGTAAAAATATTAACATAGTATCTAAACAACATTTTGGCGCTAAAATAGTCACCCACATCTTGGATTATGTTTACATCTTCATAATTTTCTAAATCATCATATAGACTATCCATGATGAATCAAGTTTTTATGTTATTTTTACTGGAAGACTTCATATAAATATTGATTATAAGTCAAACTCCATTTGCTGTATTTCAATAAGCTTTTCTTTAATGAAATCGCACATTCAATGATCAACATTCACAAATTTCACGATTCACAAATGACAGTGGTTACTGGTTAGCCAGCTAGTGACACTGACAGATGAACAAACTAGTTTATTTATGGGTGTAGAACTTAGGTGAATATCGCCATAGTAAGGAACTGGCAGTTGAAGTGCTCGATATTCAGATGGCACTGCAGCTGCATTGTGGCGTATTTAAATGAAAAGTAAACAAGGAGAGAACTTGATCACGCGAAGTTTATAATACGCATAAAACTGAAAACAAATAGAAAAAATAAAATTTGTTGCATATAAATGTCCAAATTAAATTAGTAAATTATTATAAATTCTAACTCCTACTTTCTACGTTCATTATTATAATTTTTGACTTTACTTACTTCATTCTATTTACTTGTGGTTCATTCATGTAATAGACGTACTCAACAATAGCGTAATTTGTGGTTGATTTTAGAATAAAAGTTATTTCTTCACCATTAATTCACTCAGTAAACTACAATTTGTTTATTAATTTGATAATGTTATTTTAATAATAATATGGCTGAACTCTTGAGGTTAGTCATATCCATGGGCAACAGGAATTGCTGATAACTAGGTTACCACCAACATACGATATTTGCCTTACTACTAAGAGTATGGACTATAATAGGTATCGATACAATGCTTTTTGTAATCGTTTTATTATGAAAGTTCTAGATTAATAATGTCTTTATTTAACCTGTGTACATATACTTAGTCTGTATGTATCGCATATTGCAGGGTTTTGTTGTTATCTGTGGTCACAGTTCGCGAAGTCGCGATCTCGGGTCGCGAGTTGCTTCGCATTCGTTATTTGTACTAGCGAGGGTGCTCGAGACTTGAGTGTTGACTTTTCTTTAGCACGGATTGGTCGCTGGCTGTGCACGTTAAATTCAGTTTTGTTGTTTATATTTTTATGAATTTTTTTCGGACGTTTATTTATTTTAAACAATCTTATCCATCTTACTTAGTAGGAAATGTTAATAATAATGACTATTTTATTTAGTGTAAATTAATCATTGAAGTGTATCTGGTGCAACAGGCTTTTCAAAGACTTGTAAATACATTGTAGTAGGTTCTACCTTAGTGTTTTCAAGATGCCCATGGACTCTGAATGCGATTGTGACCTAGTGTCTAAGGAGTGGCTATTGGCTAAGTTGAGGTCTGACGAGAGAGACACTGTTTTGGTCGATTGTAGGGGTTCCAACGAGTATGCAGTATCTCATATACGATCTGCCGTCAATTTCTCGATACCGAGTATAATGCTAAGAAGATTAGCCGCCGGAAAAATAGAGCTGGCATCGACAGTTCAATGTAAGGAGTTGAAGGCACGAATAACCCACTGTTGTTCAAGAGGGACCTTCGTATTATACAGTGACGGAGCCCCAAGGGACCCTGACTCTGTACATGGTATCCTGCTAAAGCGGCTCAAACAAGATGGCGTGCAGGTTGTGTGTCTTGAAGGTAAATAAAGTTTTGATTACAACTTTAACTAGTGGTAGTATTTAATTTCAGTAAATGTACATATCCCTTGATTCTCCTTGGAAATATACTATATGCTCTACATATTTGTTGGAAAGAAGACTGTAAAAAAACTGATATAACAAGGGCTAAATTAAATTGTGCTATGATGATAATTTGTCTTCTTAGTTTTTATGAAACATCTCTTCTAAAATAAGGATACATAGTATTTATCTTTTAAACAAAATATAATTTCAGTATAGCTTTCCTATGTAAACAAGTAACTAAAAGTCTCATTAGATTTTGAAGCTCGGTCATTATCGCTGTTTATTTAAAAAGAAAAACAACCTTTAACACATCCTAGTTTAGGAAATGATATCTTTTACCCCACATTCTTATAAGTTAAAAGACTACAGTTAAATTAATTGTTCTTGTAAGCATTTCACTATTTTCAAAAAAGGTTCTTTTAAAAATAAGTGTAAATTACCAAGACGGTATTTGTCTATTTACTTCTATTAATTAACATTAATGTATATTGTACCATGTCAGGATATAATGTATGAAACTCATCTATGGAAAAGATCCTATTTTCCATTGGTCAAAACTAATATATAATAACATTCATTCATATTCATTGCAATAAGCAGTCTTACCTGTATAATGTGCAGTTATGTAATGCTCTTCAATGCATACATAATCACATACAAATTACTATGCTATGAACAATACTAGGTTGTGTGCATATTTTTAAATACTCATGTGGTACCACCTTCATATCCCAGTAATAAACACAGTTCTGAAACATACTTGTTCATAAAACTGTAAAAAACGATACATAGCATAAGTATAGACAGGTAAAAAACAATACAGATTTTTCTTTATTGAAAATTGTAAATACTGATATACGCTAAACTCATAAAAATGTGTATTACAATACATAGTACTTGTTTTGACTATACACAGTTATAAGAATGATACTCAATAACTAATCTTGATTGCGACTTGCAGCTGACTAATTAACTATGTAATTTGTAGTACGAAGCCAGCCTGCATCAACTTGATTAGCAAATGCATAGTTTATTCAATGGCTTATAACTTGTGTACATTATTTATAGTTGAGTTTGTTACTTTGCATCATACTATAACGACAACCATTATATTTCTGAATTTCATTATATTTCTACAATAAAATTTTATATACCTACAAAATATAAGACTTAATAATAATCGCAGAGGTCGCAAGTCGAGGCATCCGCTCTGCCAAACGTGGGAGAGGAAGTCTACTACTTATTGTGCTCTTCAATGCGAGACGATAGATTATGATCACCACTCTAACTCGAACGCGTTTACGTTTCCGTCTATAACATTTTATGCCTGTTTATGAATAACGACTCAATTTTAAGCAAATGGTGCTTTAACTCACTGTTAAAAGAAAATAAATTAACAACTTATTTTTAATTCTATCTTTACAATTATATAATTCGACTTCTAATTACCAAAGATGACTATAAATTTCTAGACCTGTAAATGATTTTACAAGAAGACGTCGAAAATTTCATGTTTAAAAAACTTTCCGTAATATTTTGCGTGCATAAAGTAAGACTAGTAAAAGATATAAGGACATCTTTTCATATCATGAACCACCATTAACATCCTTGCATAAGATATTTTTACGACTTGACACGTAATATAAAAATAATCTAAATTTAAACCGTTAATTATCTACTTTGACAAACTAAATAGCCTACCTATCATCAAAGGCGGCCGGATGCCTGGACTGCGTATATTGCTCGGTCTTCGTTCGTCCAACGGAAGAGTGCCGCAATTTTTATTAATAAGTTCCTGTTTCATTCACGTCCTGCCAATTTTATTTAATTGTGTCTATAAAAACATAAATTCAACAGTTTTAAGATCGTGTTCAAAACGACAAGTTTCATGGGAACTAAGATTGTATAACATGAAATAATGTATAGTAGTATTTATTTCATATGTTGTATATGAGCTTAGATATCATGTCGAGGGTCATAGCAAGCTAATCATTTGGCAATTTGCTGATTGCTGTATAGTACAAGCATTAAATGAAAACAGGATGCTGTCAGTTGTCTGCAATGTTTAATAGTAACCACATTTACTAGTGAAGGAGTCCAACCATCTGGTTTATATTGGCTGAATCATAGAGGAAAATGGAAATGTTGACCAGTCAGTTTCCTACAATATTAAAGATCTTCCTGGCCAGAGACTGATTCATTATTATAGAATGGGCAATGAATAATTATTATAATGATTACGTAAAACATTATCGTTAAACGATTGTAAAGTAATAATCTATACTTAGCAACAAGGACATTTAAACGATGTTTTTTTGAGTAAATTTTATAATGTAATTGATTAAAATATACTTCGATATTTATGGTATAACAATGACATCATGAGTAGATCATATATAATTGCTACTTATAAAATATATAAAGAATCATAAACACAGCGAATTATATGTTAATTCATAACCAAGATCATTGTCATTGAAGGTTTTTGCACGGTGATGTAATTGCCAATCCGTGGACTACAACTTTGCTACTCGTATTCACTGTATTCTGATTTTATTTGTCTCGTTTCGCTACGTTAGCCCGGAATAGAAAAAAACTCGTTCTAGAGGTCGTTATATTATTTATTCTGTGGTCAGATGAATAAAAAATGTGGAAAAAAATTTAATACATTCATCATTTGAAATTGTACGAGCACAATGAGATGCCTATTCGTTATTAGGACTGGCATCCATGACAGCATTATCGAATGATGTAGGGAAATAGAGCGGCAACTTTGTTTCGCTGATATTCTTATCTCCTGTGGACTTATCATTTATTCGATGGCGCCACGGCTATTATCGTTTTGAAATCGAGCCGACTCTTAATTGGTTCAATATGCTGTTTTTAGACTTAAGCAATACGTACCTACTAAATATGTATAGTATTAGACAGTACCTAATACTTAGAACGAAAATAATGTTTGCATACTATTAGAATCGCAAACTTTTCCATTAGTATCAAATTTCTTTTATACGTACATACATACATATAAGTATCAAGTAAAGAGATATAACTTTTTTACAATTATTTAAATTAGTCTTAATTAAATAGTTTCGCCGCTTTTCCTGTTCCACTCTCTCAACGCCTTAGTTTATTTTGGTTGAAATGCTTTAAACATCCTAAATTTTCAATCCATCGTTTCTTAGAAACCGATCGGACTGGTATGACGTCAATCTTACATGGAGCTTGCGGTATATATTCTCTATTTTTATCCCTACATTGTTTCCCTTCGAAGGCAACTTGTACCTATATATCGCTATCCAGGTTAAAAACGAAATTTAACTTGTGGTCGCGTTTCTTCGCAATAGTTTGGTCACTGAGAATTATCTATAGATGGAGATTTGAGTTAATACGCCCTTTTAAATACTTCTTCCCTCTATACATATAAACGGCAAAAGTAAAATATTTTCTATTTCAAGGATACAATCAGTAAAGTTTTGTTTTAAAATAAAACTATTTTGATTGGGCACTTGACACTCTCAATTGACCTTTCTTAGTGCATAAAAGACCATCGGAGACAGAGAACAATAATTGTATTTATATCTCGCCCACTAAGTCCCTCTTACAAATTGACTCAAACTGGCTTGATTAGACTCTATTTAGGATGACGATATAACCATGTCATATGTCTTGCATATTTGAAATTATATCATATTGAGAACCTCCAATTTATTACGCGTACACATACTTAGTTAAATATATGTATATTTAAAAACAAAGGCTTCATTACCTAGTAGTTTAGCGGTAACTAGAACAAAATATAATGTATTGTTAAGAAGGCCTGTATTCCAACATTCACGTGTATTTTTAATTAATTTTTAATGATGAAAGTTTCTAAGGTATGTTTTTATTTAAGTGCATTAATTGTTGAAGCTTATATAGTGTGTTAATACAAAGTGTAGTAAAGGGGGTTTCAAGGCCTCCTACCTACCGCCCACGCGCGACGCGGTCGCTTCCCACCGCCCATGGTCACCCCCGCGCGACTGGAGCCCGGACAGAAAACATACTGGCTGTTAGCTTTTGTAATACACATATTACATTAATAATATAAACTTTTGCCATGTACACCAAACCTTTGTAATATTTAATTTATCAAGGTCTTACTAAGTTTTTTAAATTACAGCTTTTCTGAAAAAAAAAATGTAATACAACAATACTATGAATAAATTACAATATCTATTGAAAGTGAAATTTAAAAGACAGAAGTCATTTCAGAATATAAATTATATTTGTTTCTATATTTTTTACGTTTTCTTTGCTACCATAAATTCCTACTGCTATTTCTATGTATTTTCCATCTGTTTTATTAGTCATAGAATATTTTTGTAACTAACTGGAGTTTCAGTGTCATATTTTTTGCAAGTAGTATTTACTGGCGTTGAAATTTTCCGTTTACAAGTTCCTGAAAGTGAGGATACGAGAATCGGCCTGTTTATTTAGCTTGTGGTAAAACTGGTTAACGCCGTTATATGTTTTTTGTAGGTGTACGTGTCTGTGGTTTGCCACGTATTTATCAATTACTGGTTTCCATCATTGCTCTATTTAGCCGTTTGCGTGGCTTCCGTAGAATACCCGTTGCGTCTATCAAAATGGGATTTCCGGTTCTAAACGAACGCTATTTATGAATCTTAAGTTGTAATGTGAACACGACGGTTGTGTTATTTTACTATGTTTATCTATAAAGATAAAATCCTTCCAAATTTATATTAAAAAAGGAATATGAATAAACATATAAGCAAATTTTTAGTGTGGAAATATTTGAGCAAATTAAAATAACATCGTAGCGAGTTTAAAACGAGTATTACAATTTTTCATATCGTTAATAAATAATTTCGTACTGAAAATTATTTTTAACCTCTTTTGATATTATACATTATTTATACCTGGTCTATTATAATTAAGAAATTACGGTTGAGCTTAACATTCACGTTTCTAAAATGTGTGGGCGTATCAAGGTTTTGATTCACCCAGCGAGGGGTGAATTTAATGGAGTCCTTGCTGCCGAGGACAACAGTAGGGGTGGTACGCGCGGGGTGTGGGGACGCTACGGCGGTTCATTGAGTGCGGCGGATGAATGGGCAGACACGATGACTCATCGGATCGATGCTGAAGCCCCTCGTCCTTCGCCCCGCGGCCACGAGCCTCACCGCGCCTGCGCACCGGTCACACGGATGTTTATGAAAAGAAGTTACCACTGTGTCAACTGACGAATTAGGCCGTTCATTTGACAGATTAATGGGACTAGGCACATTCATAATATATTAAAATTTCACATGTCATTAGTGCAAGAATTTAATAGCTTAAATGGTTGTTCAAAGAGTAAAAACTTCAATTGGTATCGCTAAAAACCTCCTCAAACATTAAATAATGAAGGCGATACCTATCAAAACATTCCAAGCCCACACGAAAACATCGCGTTGGTTTAACGAGTTGAGGCGATTGGCAAGGTCACACCTACGTCAAAAGAATACTGCCCACGTGATAATAGACCCAAGTGGACATAACCTTATACGACGGATTCGTATAAGCGCGTCGTGGGTAGCGTAGGCTTCTTTGGAGTAATCTTAATATCACATTATTTAATGCTTACACAAGTAACAAAATATATTTTGGCTGTTAGTTTCGAAATATTCAAATTGTAATTTCCCACGTTGCTCCCAGAGGTTTTCATGGAGAACATTATATTGTACGTGTATAAACTTCACGTAATGAAAGGTTTCAAGCGTTTTTGTAGCGGATAAGTTGTTGAGAAGACATAAAGAGGCAGAGTTAATCATCTAATCCAGTTATGGCGAATAATATTACACCCATGTAACATTAAATGATATTATTGCAGTCTTGCATTCTTAACTTATTGTTGGAACAACAAACCGTTGGTGGCGGAATCAATTGCTTACCAACCCCCACATTTGCTAAATAACCAAACCGAATGGTCATAGGTTTGCATTTCAGCTGCAATAGCGTTACAGGCCCAGTTAAAATAAAGGTTGCTTTCAAATGTATGATACAAACTGGGCGATATTAGCATGACAATGGCGGCGCGGGCAGCCGGAAGTAGGCCTGACGCACCGGACGCCTCGACGTCGGCTTCCTCCGCCGTCAGCCTCTCATCTTTACACAATTGATCGTTTGAACGTGTTCATATTATAAAATACGCTTTTAATTATAAGGAATTAATATCAAATATGCCGCAAAAGAGATTTCCGACAGTTAAGGAAGTCCGCAACAGACTGGAATGTAATATGATCCACATATTCCTGTAGGGCGACGTTTAATTTTAGTATTCTGTGAAACTGAAATATATATTCATAATTGTCGCTATTTAAGTATATGTACTTATTTTAATCTCTCTTAACAACAGGTGCCTTTGCGGAGTTTCGACGTGCTTATCCCGAATGGTGTAGCGAAGCAGGTGGTCAGCATTTGCCACATTTACCGCTCATGGGACTACGGTCAGTATTTTCACTTTCAATATATTCTATAGTAATCTAATATATAAAATTCTCGTGTCACGGTGTTCGAACTTGAACTCCTCCGAAACGGCTCGACCGATTTTCGTAA
>JAOSYY010024469.1:0-13698 GCA_025727935.1 Hebomoia glaucippe
GGGGACTGCTCCCGAAAACGAAGACAGGTGATAATACTAATGACACCTTTGATGAAGGGACGGAATAAAATTCGATCATGACTAAAAAAATCATAATTTTAAATGTCCATCTGTTTTTGTTATCATACTTCATTGCTGGTCCTTTTTTTTAGTAAAGTGATGTATTTTTTATGAATCTATCGTTTCATTTATCTGTACTTACACGATGGAGCGTAAATAGTGCTAATAAAAAGTGTTAAAAATGTCTTTTTTTAAGTCAGGATCGATGTTTTTTCCATCCCTTCATCATAGGTGTCATTAGTACTATCACCCGTCTTCGTTTTCAGTTCCCAAACACTCTGTATATGCAAGTGTCGAATATTGCAATTAAATAATATCAATATAATTAAGTACAAACGGGATTTCTTGTATAACTAGGTTTAGTTACCTGTAAAAAGTATTTTGTTTAAAAATATTAATTAAAATATATTATTAATTCACTTGTCTAACTAGGATCGCAGCAAATGTAAAGAAATAGATGTTGACAACATTTAAAACAGTACCCTTCTTTTCGAGATTAGGGATCAAAAAAATGTGACCAGAAAAAAAAACAGATTAATAAATTCCATCAAATTTTTAATCTGTCTGTTATTGATTCGCATTAAACTAATCTAAATCCAATTAAAGACACAAAAGCACCCATGCAGCATGTATAGATAATAAAAAAAAAATAACCTTCCAAATGTCACGTTGACAGCTCCTTCCCAAAATGGCGACGCACTTCAACACTGTCAAGGTTATAGCTCAGTTGTTACGTGTTTTGAATATTTATTCGAGTATAATAAATAAGAAGTTATTTGTTTGTAGGTGTCAATCTCAAGAATTATTGAACAGTTTAATTCAAATTCTATTTGTATTTTTCAACTGGATTGTTAAAATGTTAGGCATAAGTATTAGAATATAGAGATAATAAATCGATTTATTTTAATATATGTAATTAATCAAGACTAACCTTAGAGAGATTAAAACCTCTTACGTGATTATTTTTTTTAAGCTCGAGTGGCCATTACAAAAAGTAAACTTTGATCTCTTAAAAACATGGCAATTAAACATTTCATAATTATTTTATTACGCAAATTCTCGTACCGCCGGCCGTAAACTAAATATTGCAGTAAGAAATTTAAGTAAGCCTCTAACAACGAAATAAGCGAAATGTCGAAACAGACGTCCGGTCGTTTAAGACAACCGTCGGAAAATTTCCGAGATAACGCTGGTTAAAAACTCTCACAGAGCACACAGATATAACAACAAACCGTTAATACTCGATAACAAACCTCTTTAGTTTAGATGAAATTTAAAAAAACAATCGACACTAGCTAGCACTTTTTGACAGCCAAAATGGCGTCTACAGTTAATTCGCGGCAATAGGAAACTGAAATGACTTAATTACAATAATCAGAGTAAAATTATCTTGAGTATTGACCTAATGGTCAATAGAGATAACCAAGTGGCAATTTATTTTCTAGTAAATATTTTTTTTTATAGACAAATGAGCATATAGTCTATAATCAACGTGACTCAAGATTGAAACTAGTGTTAGGACTTGTCCAATCTTTTAATTTAAATGTTCTGATATTTTGATTACACTTAAATACGCCTCGTTTAATGTCCGCATTCAAAAATAAATTGACATTTATTTTTTAAATTTCGAACACTTATTAACTGCACAGTAGTTTTATTAAAGTTTTTGTTTTTTATTAATGTTCAAAAAAAGTTTTGACGTAAAAAAATACAATAGCCTCACGGAAGTCAAAAATCAATCGTTAGAAAATCGCCAAAACATTTTTAAGATTAATGATTTTCCTAAAAATTCAATAACAATAGCTAAGCAAAGTCTACGTACGAGAAAAAAGTTTGGCGAGCTCTGTATTGCATAATTTCATTTATTAAGGTTCTCGTGATGTTTTATTCCAGACATGCTCAAGCTAAAGGTGTCTGGGCCAGTGACAAGTGTCCGGGATACACTGTTGATTGACGACTATGGAACTGAGTTGGCCAAGTTACCATTCAGGTAAGCTTTCTCAACACTATGTCAGAGGCTGTGCATTGATTAAGTAAGAATAATTTTGGTCAGTTCATCCCCCCTACCCCCATGTAAGGTTACATTAGATTTTACCAACTTCCCTATCTTAACAAATAATAATAAAAATTATACTCTTCTATTACCGGAACAGTTTTAAACACCAAATAAATAAAGAAAAGAAGGAGGAAGCCGACACGAAACGTATCAAATGGCGTCTCTAGCGGCTCCTCCTCAAAATCATTGTCCAGTTACTGGTGTTAAATATAAGAAACCACATTGTTATAGCTTTTCAACACCAATAAAAAAAAATACCAGAACAGGTTAGGTTAAAATTATACAGGAAGTTTGGGAACTACTCCCGAAAACGAAGACGGGTGATAGTACTAACGACACCTTTGATGTAGGGACGGACAAAATCGAGCCTTACTAAAAAATACAAGTTTTAACACTTTTTTATTAGCATTATTCACGTTCCATCTTTTAAGTACAGCTAAATGAAACGATAGTTTCATAAAAAATACATTACTAAAAAAAGACCAACAATGTAGCATGATAACAAAAATAGCTGGACTCACATGATGGAGCGAAATAACGCTAATAGCGCGTTTAAAAATATGATGCTCTTTGTCAGGGTCGAATTTTATTCCGTCCATTCGTCAAAGCTGTCATTAGTACTATCACCTGTCTTAGTTTTCGGGAACAGTCCCCAAACAGCGCTGTATAATACAATTATTTAAACCTTTCCAGTTATCAACCGACTACGGACTCGGAAGACGCGAATACCTTTGCGAACATCGAAACGGAATTGCCAATTCCGACTGTAGCCAGTTCCAATGTTTACGTCAGAATATTCGGAAGGGACATCAAAGGTAAAATAAAAAATGTCACAAACGAAAAAACATTAAACACTTGAAACCGTTAACGAGAGATGTCAATCAGCTATAACACAATCGATTTAGTCGTTTAGGACGTAATTAAACAAACGGACAGACACATCAAATGTATGACAGCTCTCTTTTTAGTCGGTTGTTAGCTACTTTAATACGATTTTTACACTTTGGCTTACATTATTGGACTTTCAGTAAGGATAGAAGGAACCTATAGACTTTCTCGATAAATGTACTATCCAACACTGAAAAAAAATTACAAATCGGTTCAGCAATTCCCTGGATTAAATAAAACAACTCTCCAGCTTTATGACGTTTAGTATAAATTAAAATAATTGGCAAGTGAACAATTGTTTTCAGGGGAACCGTTCACCAGATTATCTGGACCTATACACAAGCAGACAGAAGTACGAATGGGCAGGTCAACGTCGATTGTCTTCCCGGAAAACGACTTGGAGATGGCTGAAGAATTTGATACCATGATTTACAATAAGGAGAACAGACTTCCGTTCGGGAGGTCCATGGCTCAGGTGAGGCTCAAGACTACTTTAAAGGCTAACACTTGTCACAACTTACAATTTCGAGTTGCCATATCAGAACTAGTAATAAACATTTGTTGCAAACGAGCATACAGTTCACTTATACGCGATTTCTGTCGCCCATGGGCACCTCCAAGATCAGTAGATTTAGACGCGTTGCCAACCCTAAAGCCTTAGTTTTATTTCGAGTATTAGAAAATTCACAGACTGAAATCGAAACTCGTTACACTTCACGACTTTTCCGTCTATTTTCCGCCGAATATTGGAAAAGCCAATGAAATTACGACCGTGTTACTGGAAAATATTTAACTGTGTTTTTAGTCATTTACATTTAAACATAAAATTAACGAGCGAAATCGCGATATACCACTAGTGATGTAAGTAATATTTTGACAGGTGTTAAACCAGAGCGGCGTTGTACTGACCACAGTACAGATTGGACTGAGTACAAGATTATATGGATCGCCCGGGGACAGACTGCAGGTAATAAAAAAAAAAAATACGAAAGACAGAAGCCGAGGTCAAAAACTAGTATAAAAGCCTGCATACAATAATATACAGGGCGTTTGGGGACTGCTCCCGAATGGACGGAAAAGACATTAATCCCGACTAAAAAAAGACATGTTTTAACATTTTTATTAGCATTATTAAGCTCCATCTTGAAAGTACAGTTAATCAAACGATAGTTTCATAAAAAATACATTACTTTACAAAAAAAAACCAGCAATGAAGCATGATAACAAAAACAGCTGTACTAATACGATGGAGCGAAATAACGATAATAAAACGTTTTAAAAATATCATTTTTCGTAAGGATCGAATTTTATTCCGTCCCTTCATCAAAGGTGTCATTGGTACTATCACCTGTTTTCGTTTTCGGGAGCAGTCCCCAAACATCCTGTATATCAATAATTTTCGAAAAGACCTACCTACATCACTGAAGCCATGAAGTGGTTTTTAAAATCAAGCGTCAATTATTAATCTAGTCTCTTGACAAAAATAATATAAATTTTTCTTTCAGCTATACTTCGAAGTAACAAACTTCAGACAGGAGACGATCAGGTTCAACTTCGGAGCCAAGGGCGAGCTGAACTTGCTAAGAAGTATCGAACCGCAATCGTAAGAAAGCAGTTTCTTATAATCACTGACTCACGTCTCTGTCCCATAGAGTAATATACAGCTTTTAAAAAAGTTGAAGTTTTCAAAAATAAGACTTTTCTTAAGGACGCTTTTCAATGATTTCCCACATCTATTTGAGATAGCGTGATATTATAGTCTTATTTGTACTAATATTATAATGCTGAAGAGTTTGTTTGTTTGAACGCGCTAATCTCAGGAACCGCTGGTCAGATTTGAAAAATTTTTACAGTGTCGGATAGTACATTTACCGAGAAAGGCTATAGGTTATAGTACATTTTAGAAAAAAATAGAGATCCTTACTAAAAGTCCAATAATGTAACCCAAGGTGTTAAAATCGAAATGAACTCTAGCGAAGCCGCTGGCAAAAGCTAGAGTCAATAAATGGGATATGGAACACTAAAAAATTTGATGAGGATTAGTAGTTGAGATTTAATGTAAATCCTAGTTAAGTTACTTCATCAAAATGTCATTTTTAATTTTAAATACCCGCAGACAAGACCTGGCATCTGGACAGACCGCCACTGTTATAGTCAACCTGCAAATTCCCACCACAACCCAACCAGGTGGAAGAGACCTTATAACATTTACAGCATATGGTATGAAAACATTTTAACCGACTTAGAAAGAAAATCAGTGCACCTTTTTGTCACCGCAAATTCAAATGAAATTTTATCCAAACAATTTTGTTTATTGATTTACATAAATTTATGTTTTTCACATGTTCAGACTTCTATAGCAAGACACAACCGAAACGCAGCCTGCACTTGAGTACTGAGTTTTCAATATCGAAATTACATACTAGACATAACGGTTTGACCAGTCCTAAAACTAGACTCAAACTTAAGGATTTGAAATCTGGCTCCTTATATTTATTTATTGCAGACTTCAAGCTCAATGTATAAAATATTTTTGATACTTTACATTTTATAGTTTTGATACTTTAAATTTTTTACACAGGTACCGAACAAGTATCAATATCGGCTTATGTATACATTCTGAACCCAAGTCAAACGATAAACGACGTTAACGCCCCGGATGTAAGTCACAATTTCCAAGGTTCGTGCGTTCTGAGGCAAGGTACTGACTGCGCTGAACATATTTGGTCAACTAGTGTCATAGCCAGAGATCCCGTCGGTGGTAAGTACTTTCAAAATCCAACATAACAACGAAAACACTGTCAGTATACAGAGATTTTCTTTTATTTTAAACGCACTTGATACTAAACTCGTATTAAATCTTTCTTTGCAAATTCTGTTTATACATATACTTAAATTCGTAAATTTCCCACTTAACTCGGAAAGTATCGATCACACAAAAGTAAGATAGAAGAACGTAAAACTTTTTCTTATTTTTCACTAGGCTTACTTCGACTAACGTCGTCACCACTAGGGCTCGTATATGACGGTAGCTTTATATCCGGCTCGAGGGACCAAGTGGTGGCCACGTATAGAGCCACCTGCTGCGCGCCCAGGGTCATCATCAACGCAGTAGATGCTTTGGGGAACACCAATAGTTACACAATTGATATATCAAGTGAGCATTGGGATGACTACCATTTGATTTTTTGTTTTCAATTTTTTTAAATAAAATTTTTTTTTACAGATTATCTACCACCAGCGGTGATCGCCGCCATAGTTTTAGGTGTAATATTACTAATAGCTATTTTAGCCCTCATAATATTCCTTATTTACTGGTGTGTGAAACGAAGAAAGGACGTAAGGGACTTACCAACGTATACTTCTAGGAACGTTTCGTAAAATTTTTATTACCGTTAACCAGCCAATAATAGGACCAACGACTTCGAAGTATTTTCTTTTCAAATTCTTCAACAACCTTGTTATTTTCCGCCTGGTGCCAAGTCTTAATCAGTTGATTATTACAAAATTGTAATAAACATGCACAATCCGGTTTTATTTAAACATGTAATTTAAATTTTAAGTACTACCCTAATTAAAATCAGATAAAATTAGATTGTCATTAGTCATTTAATATCTAAAGACAATACATAAAGAATAATAAATAAATTATAATACATGTTTTTATGGGTAACAAAACGAAATAGCCAAAATCCAATACACCGATTAGTAATTTATAAGAGTTCCTTATACGGCAAATACAAAGTGATGATCACACATTCTCTACTTTCCTCTTTTTTAAATCCATATATTTGTTTCAGCTTTGTGTTACAGACAGACAAACACTTGAACTTTAAAAACAATGTTATTTGTTATCAAGTTTAAAAACAAATTTTTAGCATCTAATAAACATGGCTGAAATGCCCGAAGTAACTGATACCAATAGATCAGAAATTACTGTTTCTTTTTTTTATTGAATTGTAAAACATTTATAATTATACACAAATGTAATTTGAGATATTGTCGGCTCAGTACTTCGTAATATTTACAGACGGTCAAATAAGAGGTTTTATTGTTGTTTAATATAAAAGTGTATTTTTAAAATTAATTATTTTTATTATACATCAATACTTTGTCATTTAACGATTTTCTTATTTATGAATTAGTATATAAATAAGGCTAGATATCTTCATTTCTTTATTGCCAACCTTAAGGCCTTACTTTTATTTCGAATATTTGGTTTTACATAGATTGAACAAATAAAGATCAACTCCCAGGGTGACTAATTATTTGTATTAAAATATATTATTTTGTAAATGATAATTATTTTTTCTGGATTTAATACTAATACGGGTAAAATTTCTATAAAGAATTATATATTAGAATTAATGTTTTCAGCCATACTTAGATTTAAGTTTATAATTAATAAATATTTTGAAATAAATTCTGTTGTGATACATATGTTGTCCTCATTTTATGACCGAAAGTTTATATCAATATCCTTACTAATAAATAGAATTAATAAATTTATGAATACTCCACAACTGTAAATCATATTTGTAATTTCTGAATAAATTTGGTTGGTCTGTTGTGGTTTACCTCTGAAATAGCAAGACCAATCTCACAGGAGTTTCACTGGTACATACCTAATATGTTAACGAGTAATTTTGAACACTTTTCAATCACAGATCATTGTTAGCGAGTAACTAAAATATGGTACAGCCGAAACGACAATATAAACATTATAAGTCTCCATAATAAATCTAATAGAAATACAAAATATCAAATGTGATTGTCTCTAAATATTAGAAATTGCATATATATAAAACATTCCAATTAAATAAGGTAATATTTTACAAAGAATTCAATAAATTATATTTAAAGTTTTTAAAGTTAATATTGAATAAACTTGACAATCCTTGAAACTGATTCAAATTTAAGTAATCTTGGAATAAAGTCATAATAGTAGGGAAAGTGCTCTTTAAGGAATATTGAATTGTCAAAAACTAAATATATTTCTATACTTCACAATAATGATAAATGTTATACTGATATTTATAGATAGAACTATAAAGAAAGCAAAGTGCCAATTTCTAATTAATGTTATAACATTATGCAATGATACAAATTATCTTTTTATAATTACTATTTTTAGGTTAATTTTAATTAAAATATAAATAACGCTTACTCTACTTAAAAACTTCCTTTCGAACTTATAACCCGACAAATGGAACATGTTGAACTCTGGTAAGGCTGTATACGATAACGGAATTCTATTATTTCTATATAAAAACGAAGGCATAGTGGGAAGACCTTTAGGTCGGATAACGACAAAAATAACTAGTGTATATGGCGTTTAAACACAGAAAAATCGCGAAATAAAATCGGTTGCTACACGTTTGCAGCAAACATTCGCGAAAACTGTCAGATTACATGCAAAAACTTGTGACTCGGTATGATATCAATAGCGGATGAAGGTCGCCGAATTAGTGTGTTTTTAAACTTTTCAGGGATTAAAATAGCACTTACCTTGTCTTGTGATCAGTTCTTGACTCGGAACAGCGGGCAATAAGACAGCATTGTGCGTCAAATCCTCAATAGAAAGCCCAATAACAGCGGACGATAATAATGGATTTTTCACAACACTCCGGTTTATCTGATCACCAAAACCTTTTTCGGACATGATATCGCGGCATAAATAATCGGTGCATTAATGATTTATAGCGAATTTTCACATTTGGAGGTCACAAAAAGCAAATTTAATTATATGAAATTACGTGTCACTGATATTTTGATTTGACATTTGTCAATTGTTGTCAAAATTTTCGAAGGCGAAAGTTCGTTTGTGATTCGCGGCTTTCTGTGCGGTTCCCCGCCGCCTTTATGTTTAAACAGCTCGTATATATACGTAAGCAATTATTAACAATGAAAAATACATTTTGATGACTAATTTTCTAACACAATAAATAATGTTATTTATAAGCGTAATAAGCCAATACCGTACATTACAATTGCGGCGTCTCGCTGTCTAATTATAAACAAATTTATATTTTTAAGTATACATAGTAAACTTTAATCACAATTGAATATTTATGTTAGCTATATATGGGATTTTCCCTGATTTTAAAGGCTAATATCGCAATTTCATTTCTCTAGCTTTAGTATCAGGCCCCATATTCAATTATTAAATATTTAAAAAAGTTTCCTATGTGCAGATCATGGTATAGTTATAATCGTAATTCGCAAACGTTATAATTGTTCAGAATACTACGTTTTTTATTTTATAAAAAACAATTATCGTTATAATTAAATTTGTTATAAATTCTAAATCCTTCATACCAGATAATTAATGCGTTAGACCTAAAATTATTTCGAGACACATTTTATTATAAGCTGCTATTAGGATAGCGTAGAATCTAAAAATAGAAAGAATGATATAAAAATATTTATTTTCCATTATGGTAACCCTTTTATTGAATTATATTTTTTTTTCAAACGGCGACATTGGCACTATTTGGTGAGGCACAGACAATTTTAAAAATAAAATATTGTGACGTCTACTTTATCTGTGGTTATGATATGACGTTTGTGACGTGTTTCATGTTTCTGCCCTGCAGTAACTAATAGTATTCTGTGGTGTTGTCACAATTTAGAGTACACTGTAGAATGTATACTATATGAGAATTAAAAATATGTAACTATAATCTTTGGGCAGTGCTCGCTTTTATCATTTGTTTTAAGCTAGTTCGCAATTTCTTAAGTATTATAGTTAATTGAAAGGTTTACTGTAGGTGGACTGGATACAACGCAGTACAGATAGATTTTTCACAGCCCACTTAATATACGAGTTGCTAAAAGATCGTACATCAACGCGGTCGCCGGAATCTTCGGTTTGTCGATAAAAGAATAATCTTAACAGTGATGCGAAATGTCTCCAATAATCACACAACACAGATTTTAACGAATTTTGTCTAAATGGGACCTTATTAAATGTAAAGGGAAAAACCCTGAGTCCATTTCAAATCTATAATGCCGAATAGCTTTAAAAAATGGCTTGATATCTTATAAAATATATTAACAAGGAGAAAATAACATTTTCTAAATATATTATCAAACCGGTATAAGAAAAGAAATTACTCTTAAATAACACTTTATTTTAATAAGAATTTCTATTGATTGAAATTATGTGGACTTTGGGCCAAAGTTAGTCTAAGGAAATTTATGAACGTCAAGATCTATTTTTGATATTAGGCAAACTATAATATACAAAAATATTATAAACAGTTATGAAATAATTGGAAGTCAGTGTTTCCAATGTCTGAGTTTACACAAAACAATAGAACTTGTATTGACAAAACTTATTTAGGTCTTTTTGAGTTTTCTTTCCTTAGCGTTTTTAATAAATTCGTCAAAGCGCCATCTCTTATTGAATCCATGTAATCACTCTGTTTTCTTGCATTCATCACGTCTAATTCACGATTTTCTCTTCTTGTATCTTGATGTTTTACTTTCCGTTTTAAATTGTATCTATTTATAGTAAAATTAGGGGAAGCCGATAATAATATTCTATTAAATTTTCGTGTAATATTAATAATTGTATTTGATCCATTATTTTTAAGTATATCCATCAAATTTTGTAGTGATATAATATTATTACCATCATTTAAATCCTGAATATTATTTTTTGATTCTAAATTTCCGTAATATTTTCTCCGTTCTATATTGAACGGTATTTTAACTGTCATCGTGTTCTTGTCGAATTTGGCTTTAATCGGAGTTTTTGGTGTAACTATTTCTACATGTCTTATTGTTGTTACTTCGTAAATGTTTAGATCTGAAATATTAACTTATGTTGTATCTAAAATTTATTATTGTTATTTAGTATTTCTATTCAACCATAGAGTTTCTAAAAATTACTAAGACATTGTAGTTAGACTCGTAAGTCTAGATTGAAATTTAATGAAATAACACTAGATGTGTCGTGCAATTTCACCGACGTTATTTTCGAATATATAAACGATACTATGTTTTAAATAAAATTAAGTTAACTCTCTAGTTTTGTTTCATTTTGCCTCTAACCCCATGGTGCTTTGTACATCAGTCTATTATTCATTATTGTACATCAGTCTATTATCAAATCTATCATCAAATGTGCCTAATTCTTGTCTGTCATGCTTTGCGGACGGTGGAAATAACGCAATGGCGGGTAGGCTTTAGTGGGTATTTCCTCGTAGTACTCAGAACCAATGTGGCTCGTTAGCACAGTAACTATGGAAGACCTAGTCCCACATAACCGGCTAGCGATATGCGTAGCCCTTTTACTCGTAAATAAATCTAGTTAGAAAAATAGATAAAATATTCTTACAAAATAAAATAATCCAGAGAAAGTGCATATCGCTTGTAACTACTTTTAAAAATAACGAAAATACGCTCGACAATGCGCCGTGAAATTAATTCTAACTCCATAATTGTCTTTTTAAGATTCTTGACCATAAACTGGGTAAATTAAATTCACTATCGTTCATTAATTATAAAGTCTATTTATATACAGGATGTTTGGGGACTGCACCCGAAAACGAAGATGGGTGATAGTACTAATGACACCTTTGATGAAGGGACGGGAAAAAAATCGATCCTGACTGAAAAAAAGACATATTTTTAAGGCTTTTTATTAACATTACTTACGCTCCTTCGTGTAAGTACAGTCCCCAAACATCCTGTATATAGAAACTGACTATCTATTTGTTTATATAAAATGAACCTACGATTCTCTCAGCCACGTTAAACTTAAACAGACCATTACCAGTTTAAATTGCTCAAACACTTTATATTTAAAATACTTTGTAGAGAGCTCGTATGAAAAACTAAATTAACAAAAATTCATTAAAATCTGTTACCCTATTCAGGCGGGACAGCGTAACAAACACTTTAGAAGTTATAATCTCCATTAAAATTACAAATATAACTATATAATTGAAATATGGATTTACACCTCCAAAATCATATTAAAATTGCCATTAACAAAATCAAAATAGACAAGCTAGTCTCTCTAAAAAGCCATAAATCGTGTTAGCTTTTCAGGCCAATAATCCTATTATAGACTCTAAAACGTTCGCAATAAGGCGTTATATGTCTGTTTACATTGTATTCTATGTCCGAGCCCTTTTCCCCATTAAAACTCATTGGATGCTAGGGATGCGCGCGCAGATTTCATTTGTCGATAACTTCGATAAGTGTGATATACATTGCGTGCATTTGTTAAGTAACAAGAGGAATACTGGGTAAATAAATTGTTTATTTCGTTTGAATCTTTTATGATATATTACGATATATTGTAACAATGACGAGAAGTCTTGAGCGGTTATAAGGTTTCGAAACTTGAAATAACAAATCTGTGGCAGAAAATGGCTTAATTTACACATATCATGATTTCTTATACACAACTAATATTCCTTATGATTCTTTTGTCTTAAGATAACAGCAAGCGGCAACTTGGTTTCTTTTTTGTTTATTTAAATTTTCGAAATTACGACTTTCATAAAAACATGAAGTCCTCTTTATAAATAAATATTTATCGTTCATAAAAAAATGTTGCAAATACAGCAATGTACAAGGAAATTGTTGTAAAAATTGTTTCAAACATAACAGAGTACATGTGTCTATTTGTGAACTCTGACACGGGTAACACTATTAGTTCAGGATTTCGTGTAGCCTCGCTAGTTAAAGTTGTACGTTCGGAGTTTAAAAAATATTCAAAACTCAACAGACAAACAAGTTGTGTTAAGTGCCTTAATTTCATAAACTCATTTTTTAATTTATACCGAAAAAGTTTTTCATAATCTACATTAAGTACTTTTGTTTGAAATTAAAAAAAATCCATCAAACAACAAAAAAGTTTAAAATGCTATATTAAAAAAAAAATAATGCTCGTAAATTAATTTGAATATATAACCTTCTTTAATATTACATTCAACGGTCATGACATATAGTTTATGTAGATAATATTATAAAAGGTCACGTCAATTAATCAAATATGGCGAATGTCGGTAAAGTTTTGGCGACAATAAAAGCTGTCATCACACGTTTGGTGTTCGCGTGTCACGGTATTATTGCAATTTGGCAAGTGACAGTTTTTAAAAATAACAACGAATATTGGTATCTTGCTTCGCCAATATTACTGTTAATATTCGAAGGAGTTTTTACGCTGACTGTAAAAAAAAATCAAGAATGGAAATGGTGAGTGTAGTTCGACAATATTTTTTAAATAACATCGTTACTTTTAAACGTCAAAATAAACAAAAATCAAATGTAAAAGAATGTTTTAGTGGGTAAAAAAATTGTCTCAAAATATGAAAACATTTACACTTATAATACGACATTAATTTTATTTTCAAACTAACTTCCAAGATTTGATAATATTGTTACATGTTATCTACGCACTTATTACATGTACTAATTTTACTAAAAAAAAACGTGTGAGCTTAAATTGTCACATAATCTTTGAAATATTTCAAAAGAATTTATAAAATGGAAAAATATTTCTGCTAATCTAATATATAAAATTCTCGTGTCACGGTGTTTGTAGTTCTACTCCTCCGAAACGGCTCGACCGATTTTCGTGAAACTTTGCATACACATTCAGTACGTCTGGAAATCGGACAACATCTATTTTTCATCCCCAAAAATATTATTGTTTAAATTTAATGTTATTATTT
>JAOSYY010024471.1:0-10657 GCA_025727935.1 Hebomoia glaucippe
AAGATTGTAAAAACAAAATTTTCTCATTTCAAAGTTGATCTTCGATTGCTTTAATAAACCTCTTAAAAATATTTACTTTTCAAACCATGCGTAATGCTAATCTCGGCTAAAATAATTGTTAGTTTTATCTAAATCACGATTTCGACAAGTACTAAGTCTGTATTCCTTGTGAAATAATAAACGGATGCATTTAAATTTTTGAATAGCATTCGCTTGAGACAAGAATAGATGATGACTCAAAGGCGCCTGAGTGAAGTATCAATGAAATAATTGAAAATTGGTTCTTGTTGAACTGACACAGTAATCGGAATACAGGACAAGTCAAAATTTCATTACCTCTTGTAATAAGCATGTCACAAAAAGAAACGGGGAACTTCTAGATACCTCCTTAAACTTTAATAATTAACTTATGGCCTAGTTTTCAATTAGCTGTTTCAATTTTTTTATAATTTTTAGCTTTCAAGGGGAAACTTTATAGTTTAAATAGAAAAAAAAACACAATTATTACAAAAGAACATACAATCATTATTGTCATTTACGAGTAATTAACTAAAAGACAACGCGATCGTAATATGGCATTTTACTTTGACCAACTGTAAAAATTAAAATTTTGTGTAACCCGAGATACGTAGACATAACCCTACGCTTCCTTTTTAAATCCTCCTGCCCGAACAGAAAGTTAATTTTCGCAAGACAAATAATTAGATTTAGTCAGGTCCATGATTAGTAAATCATGGCATCAAAGTAGGCTCCCTTAAATAGTTTTGTTTACACATAGACTTATATAAAAGCTTATATAAATTCTTCTACGCAAACACCAGCTAGTATATTCTATATTTATTATTGCTTTAATGAAGTCCCGACGCGTCTCAGTATAGACTGAGAAAACTATTTCCAGTGATATAATCTGTTTAATCCAATCTATTTCTAAGAAGCGACAATTAATCCATTGATTAGTTTCGACCGTGACGGAGGTCGGACTAATTAGTATAAATTGTCATTGTTTAGCGAATCCGCATTTAACTCGGAAAAAATAAATAAGGCGTAATTTAAAAGATTACTGCGAATCAGATAGATACCAGTTGTTTTAAAAAATATATTCTTTAACTTTGACATCTGTCAAATGTCAGTGTACAGACTAATGTAAAAAAATTAACTTCTTATTTAATGAATATATTAGATAAAGTAATCTGTGAACGAATCTAAGTTGTAAATATTTTAATTGTTTATTACGAAATATTTTGGAAAGGTTGTTAAACACTTAGAACTGTCTAAATATTAGACCTATACGCTTTTACGAGTTTAACATTTGCTTTATAGTGCCCTTGACATTTCAACCCATTTTATTTTGGTTTGAATTGCCAAATCACACGTACCAATTCATAAACAAACAAACAATATTTAATGAACATGAAATTCAGTTTTGAGTGCTATGATTCGTCTTTTATGGTACTTTGCTTATATACAACAAAGATTTATTATTTAGTTACAAAAGTAAACTCTTTAGAACTGACATACTAATATGCATGAGGCTTATTTGATCTCTTGAATTAACTAAACAGTGTCGTATTATAATCTTATAATTTATTTCCATTTGCAGCATTCGGAAATATTATAGACGTTACCAAATCTCAAAACTATGAATTATGTAGATAATTACAGGATTTTCTGAAACTACTATGTAAAATAAATATGTTTTTATATTATAGGGAGGCAACGAGCATACGGCAAGTGATTACTGTCGCCATGAACATCAGCAAGACCAGAGGTCTTGGAGTAAAATAATATAAACAAAAAAAGGTTCAAAATATTGTCGCTGAATTAATCATATCCAAAAATAGCAACTCTAGATGAAACAAATATGGGACAAATTTTTTTACCTCATAACAAAATTTTCTACCCTGTTGAATAATTTTAGACTTGCGGGTTATGTTTATGATGTTTAACATTAATAGATAGATGTATTAATCGTTTGAATTAATGAAACTAACTAAAATGTACACATGAGATACAAAATAGCGGTCCCGGCGACGCGGCGTCCCATTTCGGCTGACATCTGAATTTACAATTCCATTCGAAAACCGTTTTTGTGCTAAATATTCAATCGTTTGCCCAGAATCCATTTGGATTTTCTTTTATGCAAGAGATGGTAAACGGTCCCATTTTGTTTAAAACGCAGTGTAGGCATAGAACACACAAAAACGAGATAAAATTCCAATTTTGAGAAAGGTTTTTGAGAAGAACAATTCAACTTTTCCATACCAATTTGTAGCGATTGGTTGATCGATAAAAATATTTATCAATTAGCAAAGTTACAGTTAAAAATATATAGATTTCTTAAATTAATTAATAATTCAGTTTGTATACATATACGATATTAAAATAAATTTATTTCGTTTGAAAACAACTAATTTTATTTAACAAAACATACGTTTAATAGTGCAGAAAAAATATTTTTCCTACACACACATATTTACTAAATATAGACATAAATAAGACTATTATATACTATTAATAGCTTCTTAATTTTTGTTAAAAATAGTTGTTAGTCAACCATTTTACATGTCTGTCGAGAACAGTCAAAAACTTCTCTGACCCAGTGAGTTTTTTAGGTGAATAATATCCATTTTGTTAATAAGCCTTTACCGTAATACATTAACACAGTTGCTAGTTTCTTTCCAGAACAAAACAAATCTACTTTTATCTCCTGTCACTATGTAAATGACCATTTCAAAGCATATCGTATTTTTAAAGCAGACGAAAATAGGGGTTATAAGTGTTATAAGTTTGACGCGTTTGTTTACCATCGTGGCTCGCCCTAAATTTTGATACAGTTTTTGTGTTTGAAACTAGACTTCCTATTCATATTTATTTCTGTAGTTTAGGAATTTTATATTTTGTCATCGCTTATATACTTTTTTTAATGTTATAACAATATTTATCGAAACGATCTCAATACTGCAGCTAAATTAGTTCTCAGACCCTGAAAAACATTAAACATTTCGAAAAATTAATTTATTAATGCTATATTCACTGTTTTACCTATTTAGACTGTAATAATGTTGAAGGCAATACAGCTGTACATATTATATACCTTATGCTCAGATCATTCGTAAACGTGACCTGTAAAATAGACACAGAAGTATATCTATTCTATACAGTATGAAAGGACAATTTAAAAAAAAAAACATTAATGTACCTGCTGAATCATAGCGGTGTGAATGACGTAAACGAAATCAAGATTGTCAAACAATTGAATAATAAAAAAACCACAGAGTACTTTGAAAGATAGTTCCTAAAATATAAAGGTGTATACACATCGCGATAGTACAAGGTGATAAATGCTCATCACTAAAGGCAAGGCAAAAATAAAACTAAATTACATTAAAAAGAATAAAGAGTCTTCGTTTGTTCCTAACATTTCAAGTGGTCGACACTGATAAATGAAGACGATCAATTGCAATTTGAAAAAATTTACTTAACTAGAGCTGTTTCTATAGTTACTAGCAGCGCCTCGCTGTTGTGCCCGTGTTTATTTAATATACACATGAAGGTTACGCATTACGGCGATTGCTATGTGCCAGAGAAGGTTTAATTAAAATTGATCCAGTTATTTTGGAGATGGGCAGAACATATGAATTTTGATTTTCCTCGAAGGACCGTATGTGTAGGTGCATTTAGAAAAAAAACTGTTACTTTCATATTACAAACCGACACTAAAACTGTCTTTATGTGGTAAGACTAGGTGTTTTCATGTAAATTAACTCCCTCTGGTTGTATGTATTTATATATTATATTTGTAAAAAGTAAAATACGTTTAAGTGCTTTGATGATACAACATATGTAGCTCACTTATCCAAATATTTTATAAACCTCAGAGCTTTTAACTTTTTATTGAAACATTAAATTTAAAATTTCTTTCGCCACTGTGATCCCTCTTTTACGATTTACCGTCAAAATGTAATCGGGTCGAAACAACTCGAACGCAAGTGTATAATAACGTTTCACGGACTTTCAAAATTAGAATAATGGAACGTTGACATGTTTGCCTGAAAAGTCCAATTTGAATTTCAATAAACCGTTACTCTGAATTTCCATCGGTCAGCTTACATAATTGCAGTCACTGAATATATAAGCAGAAAAAGACATTTTCGAGTACTTTCTAGCTTAGCTACTAAAGTCAGGTAATACGATAAGGCTAGTTGCTCACAAACACTACAAATATTCGTCTATATATGGAAAGATCGTGAAGTGTGTGTTTCGACTTTTATCTAGGTATCTCCGAATATTCGGTACCAGAACGTCATTAAATGTGACTGATGTAATATGGCTAAACCCTTAAGGTTGGTTACGCATATCCTATATTTCCTGTATTTGTAGGTGTCCATGGGCAACAGGAACCACCAGGTGAACTGCATGATCCTTTTGGTAAATAAACAAAAAAACAATAAACATAAATTTCATCTTTCGTCGCATAAGAATGTGAATCTGAAACATTCAAAGTGTACTTCATTGAACTCAGAATTTAATAAGACTTTACAGCAATTTTGACTAGTAATTCTAATTGGAAAATTCATTTTTTTGATGAAATACTTTTCATAGCTCATCAGCCTGAAGAAAATTGTCAGTTAATTAGCTGAGAGAATATAATGGTAGTTATAAAATATGTTTAATATTATATCGAGTCGAGAAAGAACAGAGAAATAATAAATAATCGATTTATTTAATCCAGCTAAAAAATACTCACTTGAGAGTTAAAACAAACTCATTTTAGTCTCTCATTAGAAACTTTTGCAGACGCATAAATTTCAAAAGTAAATTGAAAGTCATAGTAGCAAATATTGTATAACCACGTTAGATACGGGAATATATTATAAATCTGTACATATGAATATAATTACATTATCCTCTACTATAGAAACACGATTCATAAAAAATTGTCTGTCTCTTTGTTGCGGCTAAAACACGAAACGGTTGAAGCAATTTATGCGACTTTATAAATAGATATTATATACAGTAAGTTAGTTTTATATCAAAATCAATGTCATCGGTGTTACTCGGTTAAAATAGTCTATAACTAAAACTAATTCAGGTGAAATCGCGGCACAACGCTAGTCTTCTCGTAATTCCATAGTCCACGTGCAAATATGAACCAATTTGTAACCAAGCAGCAAATTACGAGTTATGATAGCAGAAATTACTTATTTTTGAAGCAAATGGATCGCCGACTGTGATAATATTTAATATATCCTTGTTTATAATCTATGCGAGATTGATTTGGCCTTAACGCGTGTACGCCTACCTTTTTCATGTGTTATTTATAAAACGCAATTCGTTAGGTAAAGCTTTTATTTTATTCAGATCAATAAACCAATTGAATAATATATAATGTCACAGGTACTAGCGAGTCTTCTATTATAAATCTAATGACATTCAATTTAAAGTAAACATTTGTCTTCTTACTAAATTACAGGGCTTTTTATCTAAAATAGTCACAACAATTACAATCCATAAATAACTTTTATAATTAAGTATATATCAAACAATAGATAACTAAATACTTTAATATCTTAAAAAATAATATTAGACCTATTTTAATAGTCAACAGATGAAACGTAATCTATATTATTATTTGTATCTTTATCGCTATTAATATTATCAGAATATGCACTACTTTCTCCATAAAGTTGCGCCTTAAGCGCTTCAATTTCACGAGCTAATATATTTATTGGAACCATAGAAACATAGGCAGATTCACTATTTTCTTTCAATCTATCTATTTCGTCCTTCACATTATTTGAATCTTCTTCAACGTCACTTTCTTCAATATTATAATCATTTCCGTTTAAACTGTCGTCATTACTATCTTCTAGGCTTTTATCAGAGTCAATATTTTCTTCATCACCGTCAGGATCCGTACTTTGAACAGTTAAGTTATTATTTATTTCACCAGGACTATCACTATTAGAAGTATCTTCATCGCTTTCAATTTCATCAATATTTTCATTATGCACGTATCTATACGAATTGGAATTTGATTGTGTCATATCAGCAGACATTTTCTTGAAGTAAGCCGAATTTATTTTATATTCATTACCGACCTCTTCCGCGCTATCATTAGCGTCATATTCGCTTACTTTGTAAGTATTATCACCTGTAGTATCCTGTTTAGAGCCTTCATCTATAGTCTGTATAGTTATCACTGTATCATATTGCATTCCTGGCGCTCCCGTAAGTACTAAGACCACATACTTATACCCAGGACCACCTTCCACAATACTAGCTTTGAGGTCTGTACCGAAATCTATTCCAGTAACTCTGATGTGACCAATAACATCGCCTTCACCCGTTGCTGGATATTTTAAAGCTAAATTTCCTCCCGGCACAGATACTTTGATTTGTTCTGTATCACTTTTACCCAACTCTTCATTACCAACGTCTAATAGAAATACGAACGGGTATTTATGAAATGGATTCGCTGCACATAGAGTGAATGAAAAAATGATAAATACTAGTAACATTGCGTCGGTTCGCGTAATACAGTTGATCATAAGACAATAATCGGATCTTATATAACCGATTATTTCATGGTTGAACCACTCCAGTTTTTGTTTGCCCTTGGTCAGTCTGCCGGCGTTTGATCGAATTAATCAGGAAGATTCGTGTTCCTCATTATTGGTTTAAATAAAATGGACATGTTTGAATCAACTTTAATATCTTCATACCATTTGCACAAATCTAATAATATCACAATTTACTAAATGAAAACTAGCGAATATATTTCTAAAAAATGTTACAATAACAAATATATATAAGGAAGTATTTCATTTTAAAGTATACGTATTTTATAGTCGTATAAGCTTACAATTTTTTGGATTACATTTTCAAGAGCGCGAGGTCTGTCTACTTAAAATTAAATATCAATGATTGATTTACAAAAACGTACTTGTAATTTACGATATCCTAACAACATATACCTTTTTTTAAATTATATGTAGGTAAGCTAATAATAAATAATTTCTTATTAAAATTAATTCTTACAATCGCTAAGAAATCACAGACTCTTTTCATTAATCTAAAGATACACCATAACAGAATGCGTTCTTTTTGAATCTCATCAAAGATAGCTTTATTGTATTGTAACGTCGACGACATTTTATCTAAGAATTAACTAAATTTAAAAATTAATTTTATTCTTATTTTAAAAATAAGTAAAATCTTTAGCCCTTCTTTATTTGATCTCAATTATATATTTACCAAAATATTAATTTAATATTTGCATTTTTCGTTTTGTTAAGATACAAAAAGGATATTAATAATCATTTATAACGTAAAATCATAACGCTACTTTTAATATAACGTTAACTGTAGACATTTTATAATACAATAAGTTTTTAAAGTTTTACTTGCTTGTAACATAACAGAATTATATCTTTTTAAGTAAGATATGAAAATTAATTTACAATGGAATGGAAGAACGGATCGGAAGAAGAATTTATTTTCTGTAGTTTCAAAATGTTTTATGTAATTTATGTACTTATATAATAACAAATAGCAATAAAATTATTGCAAATTTTAATTAATCTATATTTATAATTTTCTACATTCTCAGAGTTACCGTATGTTCGTTTAATTGTGGAGATTAAAATAATGATCTAAGATCGAACTAATAACAGTGTATTTATTTGATTCATTATAATGTTGTATTTTCTTTGCGTGTATAAAAAATACGAAAATTACTCTTAATAGCTTGTGTAAACTAATCACAATCTGTGGATGAATTGACAGTTCTTTTATTAAGAATCTGTCAGAATAGAAACACAAATCCTTAATTTTTAAAAAAAAATATCTTAGCCGATTTTTCTAAAATATGAATTAGATAGAGAATATGTACGCTTTACATGTAGGAATTGTTTAAATATGTATATATTATAGTGTCCACGAAATTTTAAATTCTTACTATTTTATGAGAAACATGAAGCTACCATTCACCCTGGTTATATTTACACGAACACTGCAGTAACAATAAAAAATTCTTATTTTTTTTAAATACGCGTTAATTTCTCATTGATAATCGCGATTAGGCACAACCAATCAAAATAAGCTTTAAGCTTTAATGTTTATATCATGAAAAGGTTATCATGTTAATCTTAATCTATTATTCTACTGCAGTAATCCTCCCATAGAAAAGCTATTCTCATTTGCCTCCAATTTTTTCAAATCTTCTATGGCCGTGTTAATATCGCCGCCATTAGGCCGCTTTTTGGTTGCTCTAGGAGTCATTTCATTGTCTCTGGGACCTAAATCAGTGTTGACAGATGAATATTCAGAATTAGCCGATGGGACAAAATCTTTATCATAATTTGTCTGTCCGATGTAACTGGGCTCACTGGAGTATGATAAATCTTTGGATGCTAATTTTACACGAAAAAAATTCGTTACGGTACCACACACCCCCTGAAATTAGAAAAAAGGTTTTATATATTAAAAAGTTTACAAATAACGTAATTTGTTGTAGCAGGTTTATTATAAAATACAGGATAAATGAACTATTTAATAACTTACATAAACTAATGTACCGACTAAATAACGAACCATAATATCATTAATGCTATTACAGTACGTAATAAAGTCGCTATTTCTATCTGTAACTACGTAATATATTTTGAATTCGCACAAATAAGCATATCACTTATAATATAAAATTATTATAAAGTACTCATACATTTTCAACATACCTTAAGACGATTTAATTTACTATGCGTAGAATTGAGGATTGTGCCTAAATCTCCCAAACCACTTGAACCTTCTTTATGTTCATCGTTCAATATAGCCGTTTCCTAGTATTTAGAAATATACCTTTATTTTCAAGGATAGGAATAAATGAACACCTTAATTACATAATAAAATAGTTTCTTACCTCTGAAGTTTTAATATCGACGTCCTCAAATTCGTTCAAATCCAAATATTTATGTTTTTCTAAAAATTCTTCCCTATCGGGCTTCGGTTGGTTGAATAATTCCGCTCGCAAACAAGCATCCTCATAAGCTTTTAATGACATTTTTCTGCCAACTAGTACTTAGTAAACACAATATCTACTACACTACAAGCACTACAATTTTTTGAATATTTAAGATGTACTATTTATTAAGGCATTATATTTTATTGCTCTAATAAAGTGCTCGCAGTTTTAGTGTTACCCACTACCCGTAACACAATATTGATTTTTCGTTTAGAAACTTTTACTACAATATTATGTGGAGGAACATTTTATTCCATTTTGTAATTATGTGCTTTTAGTAATCATCTTGTTTTAAAATTAAGAACGAATTTTGTGATTTGTATGTGCAGTGATAAATGTTCGTTTATTTTTAAATTTGCCGGTTTAATCGTGATTGTGCTGCCAGCACAAAATAATAATCCACTGAATATTTTTTAATGTAGGTAATTTAGATTTTTGCAAACAGCTGTTCTCCAGCTGTCGTAGTAGTTCGATGACCGACCTTACGCTACGAAGAGAGTGAGAATGAGACAAATATACAACCTCCTTGTCATTTTTTTTTTAATTCCCTTAGAAATTTGCTCATTCATCGTATTGCCTTCTCTCTTTACATTTGAATTTTATTTTCGCGTTATCTTTTATGTACTGTAAGATCGAAATTCATTTGTTTGTACAGTGTATTTATTTAACAGTTACAAGGCAGTAGACGTAAATGATAATAACTTCTGTTTTCTTTAAGAAATCTACACATAAATTTTACACAATTTGTACAAGACAAGCATATCGAACTATGGCATCACGTAAGAACTTTTTCAATATTCTTTTTGCTTTTTAAAACTGAAAGTAGACTACTACGTATAAAATATTCATGAAACTTATTTTGTGTTATGTCAAAATCTATGGAAACAAGTTTATTGTTGATTATAATAACTTATCTGTTTTAATTAATTGGGTTATAAACGCTTCTACAATGAAATGAATTTTACGAAATTGTTTATATATAAATATTGTTTCATACATTTTAAAAGATCGAAACAAACACTGAACAGAAGTGAGTTTTGTTAGAAAAGTATTTCTTATTTGGCTACATTAAAAAATTAATCAAACTGGAGCATTTTAATAATGGAGATATTGTTAAAAATCCGATGGCTGGTTTGTATTTAATATTTTTGTTAATAATTAATTATATACCACATCAGGCAATTTAGAATATATAATGAGACATAACAGTATTCAAAGTGTTATATTTCCAATTTATTTATCATTCATTTATCTGTAATATATAAATACATATATTATAATTTGAATATCTACTGCAATGTTCTACAGTAGAAAACAAATTGTTTTTCAAGAAATCTCAAAGTACAGTATTAATTAGTTCTACTAATATTCATATGTTAAAAATATAATCTGATTATAATGTAATTTTATTACATTATTTATTTCAGAACCATTGACATTAGCAAATCTAAGCAAACTTAAAGAAGAATTCTACAAATGTCCCAAGAATGAGCTTGCCCAGAATGTGTGTACTCGGTTTGATCCCTTCGAGGTTGTCATCAGTAAAAGGAAAACTGATACATCATTCCATGTTTATAACATTAAGGTAAATTAATCATCTTCTTTTGTAGAAGGTAGAGGCAGAGGACAGTCTTC
>JAOSYY010024473.1:0-13662 GCA_025727935.1 Hebomoia glaucippe
GAATTGCATTTCAATGTATACTTCCTTACATTTCAATAAAACTTTTGTTTTCATATTAGAGTTAGACACTAATTTTTGCCATGGTAGCTGTGCCGACGCGTTTCCCCGGCCCTGCGGACGTTGGGAATGTGGACAAGCCAGGCAGGTTTTAAAGAGTTTTCCCTCCTAGTACTCCGAGAGCCTATTTGGTTCATCAGCATAGTATTAATGGAATTTCGAGTCCTACAAAACCGACTACCAGATAGTCTGCGATATGTATTCCCTCTTTGTTAAAAAAACACCTCAATTTTATTAATTAATAAGTATATATAGAGATGAATAAATTTGCAAATCCTAAATACTCTCTAAAGAGTAATTCGTATGATAGAAATATTTTCGCCAACTCTTCAAGTAAATAAGGTCCGTAAGCAGTCACTTAGCCGTTAAAACAGATGTTATTTGCTAACCGCACAAGTCTCAGAGGACAGATTATCCACAAATTGTAACCATTTATATGGTAATTGTTGCCAAGAGGCTACTGTTATATTATGGTACATTGTTTGGAATATATTCTTTAAGATAAGTGTACAATTACTTCAATAGTTTTTAAAACGTCGGTAAAATATCCCCAAGGTACTGTACTAACCGATAAATCACTTACAGTTCAATAACTTCGTTAGCACTCTTTAGTAAAAATAAATGCAAAGTTTCGAATGAATTCGCATTTTAAAAAAATAATTCTCGTAAATTTAGAAAAAAACTTTAACGAAGCGAAAATACCTTAAATGTATATTTAAAAATTTAAAATTATAGCCAAAGATTATAAAATAATTTAGTTTTATAAAATACGATCACTAGCACACTTTAATACGATTCAAAATACTACACTTCAAGTTTGAGCAATTGTTTTATAAAAAATTGATAAATAAATTAATTCAGGTAACCTTTTGGATATTTAACAACGGAGCACGTTTACAGCAAATACTCTCATACAATCCTACCTCGGACACTGCACACAAATCCTGATACATTTATGCGAGTAAAATTAATTAAAATAAACACGAATTAACAAAGGAATGCTTTATGTGTGTCGACCATTTTCAACTTTTCCCTCGTGTAATTAATAATATTAATTGAATTAACACTGAATGTATAATGAATAACATATTTCTATAGAAATTAACGGTTCTATAAGAAATGTAACAATTAACCATCTTATTCATTAATTATCTCATAAGCGAAATGAGTGTTTTAAGTAGTATAGCCTTTAGCCTGTTTTAAAACATGTTTACGAATAAAACCGTAATAGTTTAAAAAACTACAATTATAAATATTTTCTATTCAAGACTATACTTTTGAGGCTAAACTGACTTTAAAACATCATTAAATTTACTCAAAAATGACCTAGCCGCTCTCAACGCTGTTCGAGATATCATTATGAAATGTTCTTTGTAAATTTAATATATTACAATAACTTAAATCTAGTCTTCTAGATAAATATATTAATTTTGTATTATAAGACTACAGATTCATTAAGAAAATAATTTTAGTGATGTTTCATTTCTGTCGTCGTATTGTAGCGGTTTCCATTCTCTAAGAAAAAACAGATTCTCTATGTTAAATACGTTTATAGTTTAGTGTAGTAATAAATTTATAATCTGCGATATTAGTATAGAGTATAATGTAGAATTTGAGATTAAATATGTAGACGGTGAATTCCCTTGACTATTAGTAGGGTTGAGGGTTTATTCTAGCGTGTTTTTATTACTTTTAACGAATATACTTTGTCGAACCGAAAATTCTTTTCATAAATCCTAGATGTCGAACTTAGAACCACAAGCAATAATCTGATACGTATCACTATACAACAGAGGCGGTAAGTGGTGTGTTGTATAAAAGAAAGTGCATACGCACTTTAGCCAAGATATAAGTTCATTGGAACCGGTGCCAAGTGTGTCAGACTTCGCCGAAACATCGCAAATTATCGCTTTTTAAAAAGTTTGATGTGTGTTAAAGTCGTTTCTGCATCGATTAAGAATAATTTGATCCCTGTCTAAGGTTTGATATTTGGAAAGACATACGAATAACACCTGTAACTTTTTTTTGTATATATTAGGTTATATATTATGATACTCAGCTATAATTATTCACTAATATGCTGTCGTCCTTTTGCATTTTATTTCAAAGTCCAAAGGAGATATATTTAATAAAATTTACATAATTTCGCTCAGAAAAGGTGGACGTAACGGATTCATAAGAATCGGTCGAGTCGTTTCGGAGGAGTATTGGAACAAACATTGTGGCATGAGAATTTTATATATTAGACGATAAAGATAAGAGAACTGAATGCAAAATTAATTGACAAGGCGGGAGCCGAATATGCGACCCTTTGGATTAGCGTAATGCATACTGACTACTTTACTAAAGGAAATATCAATTATTTATTAAATTTTTATACGTAAATTTCGTTACAAAGTACAATTTACATCACAATTTTTTCTGATTTTTAATTAAAAGGATGTTACATTTTTAAAAAGTATGCGAAGAACTATAATTTATTTTTATATATGCTGTGAACTCGTTATTTTTAAAAATATCTCACTAAATAAATTTCTGACTGATAGTTGAAAACTTTTCTATTCTAATTGACTAAAATGTAACTTTTCTTAATTAAACGAGCTGAAATCAAAAGTTGAAACAACTGTTTTAAATGACTTTAATTTAGCTCCAAAATTATTAAGCTTAATTAGGTTTGTATTTTAATGTTTGGGTAACATTATTGTTATTCAGACACCATATTATCTTAGTCTTATATTAAAATTTAGAAGCACACTGATGAATTTAAGTTCGGTTAAAGTAACGACCCGAGTTAATTTAACGACATTTGTGTTATTGATTTTTACCATCAATAGATAAATTTATTTTTTGTTTGTTTGACGAATATTTTAAAATGTTTACATGAACTATAATATTAAGTATTGTATCACAATAATTCTATCCCTTTAATATTATTTAAATCCATGGGCGACAGGTACGGCTTAGTTTAGGCGAACAGTTTGCTCGTTTGCATTTCTATCATATAAAAAATATATATTAGACAATTTTTATATTCAGCTAGAATTGTATAATAACTGTCTTATAAATAACAGCAAAAGAATATTAAACGCATTAAGTAACAATGTTAATATATATATATATATATAATATGAGAAGAAGTATTAAAAAAATCTCTTATGCTTACTAAAAAAAACGGGTTTTTTGATTTTAGCAGCCTTAAAATAGATTTTGAGAATATTAACCACGGATAAGCCTGAAAAGTGGGGAAAGTTTTGTATGTATGTATAAATCAAATTAAGTTTTTCAAACTTCTTAAATTTTAACACCATACAAAAACGAGTTCATTAAATTTATAATATAAACGCCTAATTTTTAATAGTTTGAACTTTTCTGTAGTCATCTAAACTGTAATATACAGAATAGAACATGAATCTTTCATTTAATATAATCTGTGTTTTTACAATGCAGTATTTAAAAATATCCGTTTATTGATGTCTACAAAGTATTAAAACAAACACGGTAAATGTCAGACGATAGTGCGTGGGTTCCATCGATTTATGCATCGACCGATACAAAAATAAATTTTAAATTCAAAAGACAAAGGTTGACCTTTACCCATCTTCTACTTTTATACTTACAAATAATAAAACGTTGGTGCCTGATTGTGATATGAAATTAACTACGTTTTTTAAATGCATATTAAAGAATGTACAACGGAGACATAAAATTTTGACCTGTCTTTTTAACTCTGAGAAGATTAGACTGATTTTGATGGCACCTTCATCACTAATTAGCTTAATATTATGAAGAGTAAGTAATGTAGCATATAATTATCATCATAATATAAAACTGACTTCAGCGAAACCTTGGAAGATTGCTTGTAGTAAATAAGTGTTTCGGAAATGTGGAAGATTAAAAGGTCCATTACTCTTATAGGTAATAACTATCGAACGGATATTTATGAGAAAGCTGGCTAACGCTATTAGGTAAGTCACTACGAGTATAGTACTGTTGTTTTGTTCAAAATAGGCGTATCTTGATAAATAACGTCACGGCTATGTTGCTTTGTGTACGGATATCATTGATTTGAAAATTAATAATCTTCTCTGTCACGAAACCTGTTATATATGTTTGTTGAGAGACAACTAGAAAGACAGACAGACAATTTATTTTAGACGTCGAACCAAATTTTAGGTCGTTTTAGAGAATTCAACGTTTTAGAGAAAACAATTCTAGAAAATATATAATTAAACATAATAGATATGGATAACAAATGTCTAATATATAATATCTAGTAAGATTGTCAGCATAAAGGCTTATTTTATTTATTTCAAGTATGTTATTAACTTAGAATATATTTCATGCCTGGAATGACCACGTTACTGAACGACGTTGCACAATATAGTTACAATGTATTATAAGAAGTCTAATTTATTAAAATTCTGCGAAGGCGTTTAGTTAAATCATAAGTACTTGTAGGTTTCGCTAGTATACGTATCAGTATACTCGTGTACTTACACATACACTGATATGTAGCACAACTATTTCCCAACAAGCGTTAATTTTTGTATTCAGCTAGAATTGTATAATAACTGTCTTATAAATATCAACAAAAGAAAATTAAACGCATTAAGTAACAATGTTAATAACTATTATTTTCTTTAATTATATCGTCTAATGTCATTGTCTGCCAGCGACAATTACACATGACACAGTGCCACAGATAAAGCCGCGGAAACACCACAGATTATATTTGACCGTCAGAAGAAAGTCTTTTAACGATGTTAAGTATATTTACTTGGCTTCGATTAGTGACAAAGCGATTTTCTTAGTCAATACGTCTTCTACAGGTGTGCAAACAATAAAATTTAAACATGTCATAAATAAGTTGGAACCCCGTGTCTATATGTTTAATGAATTAATTTAAAAATAATATGATCAACGAATAGAAGTGTTTAACAAAACAATGTGAACGCAAGCAAAGCACTAGACAAAATCTAGTTTTGAAATAATGCGAATTTATATAGAATATCACTCAATATATTATTATTTATGCTTTGACCGGTCACCTTTGGCTAAATTTATTATGTGATTTTCTTATCTGCGTCATCTATGTCGACAAAATCTGCCCTTGCGAAGTTTGCAGTATTCTTATAATAACATACTAATATACATAACAACATATTAATAATAAGTTATTAGAGTAATAACTTCGCACAGTTACATGACTTGTTTAAGAAATAACCTTAAGGAACTTTCTATAAATTTAACCTCATAATAAATTCGAAGTTTATAAGATAAACTTCTAGAAGTTTGTAAGGAGTAATAGATGTTTTATACTTTGAAAGTATAATCTCCTTCCAGGAACTCTTTTCTTATTTTTTTCTCTTTCGTTATTTTAAAGTAATTTGTTTAAAATTGACAAGACATTTTACAGGGTTGGGTTCAATCAACCCACCAAAAAATTACGTTGCACAAAGTCCATTATAACTATATATTATATACATACACGTACACACAACAAAAGAATGAAAAAAGAAAACAAAATATAATAATAACAAGCCATCATTCAGTCAGTCTGTGGCAAAGAGCAATTAAACACTATCAACAATTTTCCAAATATAAATAAAATATTAGTTATTTTATGTAAAATCAAAATAGATTTTAATGCATATGAATGCAAATAACTCTATTGTACTATAACAGCAGAAACACAATTAGTAAATTTTTGTTAGTCTGTTTGTGCAGAGTAACAGCTCGACCTTCGAAACAGCTAGACCAATTTTGACGATGGCTGCCACAGCTGATGTTGTGGCGTGTAACGTAAGCTAATGATTCATGTTCATTATCATCAGCACTATATACAAAATCAACTCTGATGAAGCCGCAAGGTTCTTGTAGTCTTATAACAAAAATAATTTATTTATGAAATAAGAGACATTAATAAGATCTAAAGGTCAAGCCTTTTCCTTAAACGTCGACTTTCATCCTTCAGACAAACATCGCCCGTAGAAAGCGTTACTAAGTTTATTTATAATTCATGACGCCGGCTTATTTTTCTCGTAAAACATTTTCCAGAGTCATGTGGTTTTTAGAATATCTATCCCTCATTAAATTTATATATCTAAACTGAACGCATAGTTCAATAATATTTAAACGAACGACAAACAAACAAACTCCCGAACAGATCTTCATAAAGTAGAGCAATATCATATTTCAATCAAGATAGGTTTCAAACAAAAAATGCATTAAAATATAATCATTCGTATAGGAGGTACAGTGTTTTAGACAGACTCATCAAATTTTTAAAGTCTATCTTTTTGCTCTGGATGTTTAAATACGCTAAGGTATGTATAATCTGAATTTTGTCACGCGAAAAACAACAAAATTGTAATTAATAGAGTATTGAAATTAATCAGGAATGTGCTGTTACCAGATTTTTGCTGTAATATTTACAGCAAAAATCTGGTAACATATACATACATAACAGTCATATTCTAATTCTTAAATTATTTACTGACTTACCTTCTAATTATCTATAGATCCTGTATACAAGAAGAATCCAAAAACCATTTTAAAATAACACAACACACACTATTTTGTAAACACGTCACTAAATGTAACACGGTATAAACTCCAGCGCAGACAGTATTCCACTGTCATGGCCACTCGATGCTCGCGTATCCCCTCCTACAAGTTACCATTACCATTACAAAAAATTACAGTTTATTATTATCTAAACCAGCAATTTAAATAAAATATCATACACAGTCTGATTGTTTTTGGGGAAAATTAATTTTATTTCCCATTAAAATTACTAAGTTTTTCAAAGTCATGACATACTCGATCACTTTTGTATGCGCATGAAGTATTCGAAAGTGAAAGCAAAAGTTTTTTGGTCGCTGTTTTTACGATGAATGTATAATATTGTCATTAGCAAGCCATCTAGGGTTCACGATTGAGTAATTTTATTGCATACTGTACCCTTTCTATTTTTATATATGACAATGTGTACATACTAATGGATATTGTTGATTGTAACAGAGTATATTTTATCATCTCATTTTCTTTAAAAAAAAAACACTATAAGCACACATAACTTAATACAATACGAAACAATATATATATACTTAACTGTTACGAGAGTTGGGTATACTTGTCATGGTTTTATCGGGCACAATAACAAAAATAATTATCTGAATATATTATACATTAATCAATGATAAATATGCGCTAATGGCACAAAATAATAACTAATGGCAAAATTTCAAGACACGAAGTGTCGTGTCTTGAAATTTTCTTCATAAATTATTAAGAATATATTTACTACATTTTTTCGTATGTACCAAAAAGCATACTAATGAAATACCATGAAATGAAAGTAACATTATACGGATCACATATAATTATACTAAAATATTCCGTGTTTTGATAACGTTTATACATCCCTTTGGCCTTAAATGTTACAAACATAAAGTTTAAACAAGTTTTAGGTTTGTATTAGTCGTAGGATTATCCTAAACCTTCGAGATCTCATAGTAAACTCGATAAAGTGAATGGCTCGCGCCTTGTCCGTGAATTATATGTTATACGAGAAACGAGGTTCTTGACCTCTATGTAATCTATATTATGTTAGCGTTAGAATGCAGAAACCGTTAATATACATAATAACAAGGTATTTTTTTAGATTACCGGTTACATGGCAAATATTAAACTAAGATTTGACTAACAATACTATTTACATACTTGCTCAATTTCAAACTATTAAAAGGGCATAACGGGAAAAAGTTATTAAAACCGATAGTTTAATTTTAGTTTCTTTTTGGATAATTCTGTTATCAGGCAAAGGTTTAGCGAACATTAAAATCGATAATATTAAAAAGATGTTTCTAAAATAAACGATAACTATTTTTAAATTTAGCAATCCAGGTAAATTAAAAAAAAAAATTAAAAAATTATATATTAAAAATTACTCCACAAATCTTTAACCTACAAACTAATTACGTGTTCAAACGAAAAAACTAAATCCAAATTACTTCAAAAGTTTACGATGTCACGTGTGTTACACCCTTTACTATGGCGGTTTAAATAAGAGTATATAATGCCAAAGTATTATATAGTATGGAATAATTTTTCCAATTTATTTAACTGTCATTCTTGTTCGTTCGACAAAGCCGGGGTATCTTTTCAATGACATTGTCACATTGTTAGATAGGGATTGTGAAGGAGAGCTTTTAAGCTGCCAATTGAACCCGAACCGTTTAAGGTTTATTTCACTTCCTTTGCCATATCTTATTACAGGTACATTGAGATTGACAGACTGGCTTTGAAAAAAGGGAATTTGTATTATATCTTACGTTTATTGTTAGGGTATATTACATCAGTGCTGTGATAGATGGAAAGATCGTGCAGTGCTTTGTGCGTTTCGATTTCAGTCTATGATTTTTCGAATACTGGAAGTCAAACAAAATACAAGATCGACAGGGATACGTCATTAAATATATAAATAAAATAAGCCTAAATCTTCTGGTCTTGGAGGTATTCATCGGGGACAGGAATCCCTTACCACCAGGTGAACAGTACGCACGTTTGTCTTCATATGGTGTAAAGAACGGTGTTATTATGTAAATTGAAATTCGTATATATACAAAGAATTTTTTAACATGTTCGTTAAAATTCACCTTCAATGTTAGGTTTCACGTTTGTATGTTGGTAACAATCGAAGCTAATAGTGTAATAAAAAGTAAAATCGGCGTGTTTGTGATTTCTTTCGTTAGCCTCCGGATTTGACTACATTTCACGTAGTATCAAAGTTAAATGTTTTTCAAGCTTTCAAGAAAGTTCCGATACGATGTGGATTATTATTATAGGCATATTTGTAACTTTAATATTCTTTTTTGTCATACCGAGCTCTTATTAAGATTCTTAGAACCTATCTTCTTATCTTATCGCATATTTATTATAAATCTTATTCACATAAATAAAAATTGATCTGTTATAGGTATTTTATCACGGTACCTACACGTCCCTTGTCAATATATTAAAGTTTCCATTTCCATCAAGCTGTTTTTCCGCTTACGTATACTTAAACCCGGATCTTGATACGCCTTTCAATATTTAAATATTAAATATAACCAAATAATATATTATTATAAAAGAAATTAAATGATTCATAGTAAAAGTGCTAAAATCGAAAACTAAGACGTGTATAAAATGAGATGCTTTAAGTTTTTTTTTTTGCATCATTAAGAAATTGCATTCATGCGAAGCGAGCGTGGGTGTTTAGTTCTTTTATTACCTGATTTAGTTTACGCCAATAAGTCTGCATGTTAAAGCATTAGCAAGCGTCGATATAGTGAAGACATTCCAACACGAATCGGCATCTCGTTAAACAGGGGCGGGTTTAAGTTCACTTTAAGTTGGTGACATCGTAGCCCTGATGTTGACACCCATTGTATAGTTCATCTTCAACGTCGTTGTATATCGATAAAACTTAATAAACCTCTTTTGTAGATATTTATGGACATTTTAAATTTACTAAAATTTAAAATATACGTCTATTAAAAGTATCAACAGTCGTCATTAATTATTTTAATACAATAATTCTATCCTATAAATATTTATTCCTAAGATCAGATTTCATACTGGTGAAAAATATAATGAATTTAAAATTTTAGCAGAGTTTAAATATTAACGCGCATAAACTTTTGCGTTCGGGCCCGGGCCTCGCGGGACTGAGTCCAAATCCGTCCCTGCCGTTAAAGGACAATTACTTGCCGAGTCTAGACTTTGTAACGTAAGTTAGAAGCTTCAATCTATTAATCTTATCAACGCCAGCATAGACAGATCGGTTTTTTCCAGAACGAACTAAGTAAATTATATTTACAAGTTCAAATGAATTTGAAATACAATCCAAACATGTGAGAAAAGTATAGAAGGCTATGTAGTATTTACTTAGGTTTGTTTGTTTAGGATGATCGCATATCCATAATTCAGATCAAACAATGTAATGAAAGAACACATGTAGCGAAATATATTGAAAAAAAAAAATAGTAAAGTCTGGGGTTTAATTAATTAGTACTGGCACTGTATATAATTTCTAAATATATTATTCTTTTTATATTTATTTATTTATAATGTTATAATTTACATCCTTACAGATAATCCTAATTTAAAGGAAAAGTAGTAAACTTATATAATTTTAACATTAAATTTAAAACTAAGTACTGATTTCTTGCTTATCCTGCAGCATAATTATAATCTCAATTGAATTGTGAATTCAGGATATCAAAATAGGTCGGCTTTAATCGTAACCTCCTTTGTAACATCGATTTTCGTTTGCTCTTTTGTCAATTTTTATCTATTATCTACTAGCTGACCCTCGCAACTGCATCTGCGTTACAACATTATATATAGACGTTTAATCTCTTTTTAAGAATAAAAAAAATATTTCCGATAGCACCATGTTTGACAGATAGGATCAGTTTTTATAGGAAAATAAAATTGTCTTTTTTTAGTTTTTTCACCCCTTAAACCAAAGCCAAAATTAACCTAATCGGTCTAGCCGTTCTCCAGTTATAGCAAGACTAACGAACAGCAATTCATTTTTATATACTCGTATAGAGAGATTACTGTTGAGGATAGATACACAATACCTAGGAAGGTGTCTTCACATATAATTTATGAAACTAACCGGCTCAAAGAATGTATTTGGAAAGCCAGTGTCTCCGTTTCTAGAAATCTATTAGCATGTTTAATTTACAATGCGTAGAATTTTCTCGTGGTTTAAGGTCGTTTAGACCTTCAGCCGCGGCTTAGTCTTAGTGAGGCCCCCCATTCAAAAAAAAAAAAAACAAAAGAACCACCATCAATGAATCATCTTTGAGGAATCTGTAGATCTTACACTTAGATGGTCAAAAGCTTAGAAATTGTGTGATATTTTTGGAAAAAGCCACCAATAATTGGGGTTTAGTTTGAACCTTGTTCTTTCTACTGCGAAACATTCTCACAACGCTGAATAAGATTAACATGCGGTTTATATTATGTGGTTTCAGATATACTACAAATAACAACAGTTTTATAGGGCCATTATATGATAAAAATGTTTTACAAAAAATGTTTTACAGCCCATATATCAGATTTGATTGAGATTCATCCTTTTATTTTTATGATGTTTATTTCAAAATGATTGCTGGGTCATATGTTCTATAAACTAAATATACATAGAATCGTTCAGTTTATCGGAGTAGAAAAAAAGTCTATCTTTGTATTTCTTTGTTACGGATCATCTATAAAAATGTTAAAATGTATTTGACGAGACCTTCACTGCAAGTAGCTGATGTTACAGCACGTACTGTACATTTATTGTAGAAAAATGATTAACGATTCGTGCAAATTCGTAAAAGGCCATAAAACCTACCAGCGTCTTTACTGGTAAATTTCACAACGATTTAAAATTCATACACAAAATGAAAGTGTGCATTATTAAAAATTTGTGGTATTTAAAAAAAAATAAACGTAATACTGTAAAAGAATCTCTTGACACATTGGGGCCCCAAAAAATTTACACTCTGTGTTCGATCTAGGTGACCATAGATTGTTATTATGATAAAACTCTCTCTGAATATATAAAGATTATTCTGAACACCTGTTTGTATAATTTATTACCTGGAGCATGTGAGGAATCTAATTTCTTATAACGAATTCTTATTAGAATATTGAGGTCTATGCCTTGATATTTTTTGTTTTCGTATGTTTTTGTTTTTTTTAATCCTGAATTGAGAAAGGCACACCCGTTAACTTTTTATGTTTGTCTGTAGTACAAGATTTCTTATAAATAGAAGAGCAGATTTGACTTGGCTTTTTTAGATAAAATTTGGCACGATTGAGATGAATCCCAGCTATAGTTTATGAAGATCTCTTTAGCCGTTTGACTACTCGTAAAAGGTAAATAACATTATTGACTTTTCAAAAATAATTATAAAATCGTTTATTTTCTTCAATTTCTATTACTGTATATTATTTCCATTATTACGCTTAAATCTAACATAAGCTTCTAATTCATCGTTGCTTAATTAATGACGTGAATTATATCTAATATGTTTGTTTTTATCTCACATAATCATAAATTATTGCAGTTTATGCCACTGACAATTTGTAATATAATATATTTGAACAACTTTACTTGTAAAAGATATTTATTTACACTTTTTTCAAAAAGTCAGACTTTCTTTTAGAGAATTTTATAATAGAAATGAATGCTACGTTACAACTTTTCACATTACCGAGCGGGAAACAATTTAAAACCATCGAAATGTATTTTCCAACTGAGTAAGATTTTAGCCAACTTTTACACGGTGTATTTTTATTGTTTCATAAAGTTTTTGCGTTTTATAAAACTTTAAATTTCTCTATTTCGAATAAATAGTTAGTCGAGGAACATGATAAATAATATTATACCTTACAAATAAAGTATTTTAACAGAGTAAAATGTTATTGTTGTAATATAAAAAACTAACATTAATAATTTTCAGTTTAAAACAAGATATTATTTGTGATTAAAACATTATATACTTATTATGTTTGAAAATACTACTAAGGGTCACTATTTAAACAAATAAAACAAAATCAAAATCGGTTCATCTGTTTTCGATCTATACTTACACGTTAAACTATATAAGGATCTTTAGTGGCAAGAGTTAAAACCAGCGTGACCTATACAGCGTTTAAATATCAATGGTGAAAATAAAGTACGCCCTTGATATTCCTTTACTGTAGATGACAGATTTTATAGCAAAATTCACGTCCGTTCTGACGTCAGCAGAGAAAGTAGCTGTGACCAGTTAATTTGAAAATCGCCAACTTCATCTCATATGTGAAAGTAAAATTTGTAGGACGTGTCTGCTATGAGAAAATTAATTTGTGAATTTTAAATGTTTTAGGAAGCGATAAATGCAGTTTAAGACGTTTACTAATGACTATTGGCTAAAATATCATATGGAGTTAATAATATCTGTGGGTCAATTGATTTTCCTTCAATCGCGTGATAACTAAAAAAATATTTATTCGTACCATAATATTTTATTAAGTTAGTTAATCATTTAATTTGGCAACAGGTAAGACTCATGCTCCTCCGCTTCTTACTGTAATGTCATTAATTTTACGTTAGAGCCAAAAAAAAAAATAGAAACGAACATTCAATTGCGGAAAGAAAATGCCTGTCAAATCCGTAAAATTATACTTATCATATAAAGACACGCAAAGACGAGCAGGAATGAAAATGCTGATATAATGATGTATCAAGCAAACCCATAATTTGACTTATACGTCAAGGTCCAATTATTTGGTACAAGGAACACTATTACGATGGTGACAGGCATATTATAGTAATGCGACAATCATTCTGCGATACAATCTGTCATTATTTAACATTATTATTCCGTAGCAATTTGGACGCTATTTGCTATAACGACGTACTCACTTGATCTTATTATCTATCTTCTTAGTATAACTAGCGATGTGCCCTGGTTCATCTGAGTAGAATTTATATAAAACTAGCTGATCCAGCAAACATCGTTTTGCTACATAAATATATAGTTTGGGATTGTATGTATGTTATATGTTGTA
>JAOSYY010024477.1:0-13655 GCA_025727935.1 Hebomoia glaucippe
TTCTCTAGGTTTTAAAGAGCCGCAGGGTTTACATTGTTTAATGTAACGGAGAATATTTCAGAGATGTTTTAAATTAATCTAAAATTAGATTATGTTTTTATAATATACGTACCAGCGGTATCCCGCAATTTTATGTAAGTTTATTTTAATAAATCTCACAAATTTAATCATTTGCTCGTAAACACAAAAATTAAAAAAGATCAAATATTAAAATGGTCAGGTTCTCTAATTTTCTTTTAAAACAGTCCTTAAGATATCCAATATATTCGTGTAAACTATCGTGAAAGTTAGCTCAGCCGGTCTGGGGATTGACTGCAACAAACTAAGAAACGCTTGCAATCTTTATTTGTGTTCTCTACAAGACCATGTAGATTAGAATTAACAATGTGACTGTTGAGTAATAGAGACATTAGACAGTATTACGTTAAAAATATATCACACATACAGCGAACAATTTTAACATTAACTATTAAATATATATCAAAATTATTATTTATGTGTTCCTATAAGTTTGCATGATGTTGAACGACTGAAAAATATATTTATTACTTATTAAAATATACAAACCAATCATTCTTATCACAGATAACTGAAATGGCTTTCAACGGAATATTCACCAAAACCAGATTAAATAGGCAGAACTACAGAATTGGTTTCACAAGTTCTTAGATAATCTAATCTTACTTTTATTTTAATAGATGAATAATTTTCCATTCATATTGAATTAATTTAATTTTTTTTAATTTAGTAGTGTTTATTACTATTTGTAGAACATGTTATTTTCAAAATAAATAACGAGATTGTTGAAGCATAATAATCTGATATATAGTTTTAAACACCTAAGGACGCCACTTAAAATCTGTAGACTTACATAATAATTCAACGTGCATTACATAAAAATTACGAAAAACGTTACTAAATATGTCTATATTTAATCTTGTATTTAATAAGATATAAAGAAATTTTAATAAAACGATTTTAATAAAAAACAAACAAAAGCGTGTAATTCTTTTATCTGAAAGATTTCTTAGCGTTGGGATAAATCTTCTTTAAGTGAAGAGAAAGCATCGAATCCCTTTTTAGCAATATTGCGAACACGGAAGGGTGTAGATTTTTACAGACAAAGTTTATACGAAGAACTAAATAATTCTAAAATTTACACAAAACTGTACAGTGGTTCTCACTCTATCGTATAACAAATTTACTTACTAAATATTCTTATTAAATAACTTAAAATTACAATCAAACGAACTTGGACTTATCAAACGGTTTTGGCGATACCTTTTTGAACCCCTTTTTACTAAAACAAACCCTTCAAAAGCAGATAACCTTCGCAGCCTTTTGTGAGCCAGGACCGATAAGAACACGCCCAGCTCAGCGCTCTAAACGGTAATGATTAGTTATTGACGAGATTCAATTTGTGTAACCACTATAGCGAAAAATTGTCTCAGAGCACAGCTGGCGAACGCGGCTATCGGGACGATTTATCGGCGGCTGCTCGGGTGAAGGGCTGCGTATCCTCGTGGCACTTTCGGAAGGTCAATTGAGAATTTTCCTGGATGTATGCGAGTTGATTTCGCGGCAGAAAAGAATGACTTTGAATAAATTTCATTATTTTATTGCCTCCTTTATTACATTCGTATTTATTATTTTATAAGATCGATTTTTAACAGGATATCTGGGGACTGTTGAATACAGTTCGCCTTACATTTGATAGTAGCCGCGGGTTTCGATACCGCCGTGTTGAATATGTATTTTCTATACTAGAAGAACGCTGCCAGTATTAATCATGAGGGAGGAATATTAAAATTCCATTCGGATAATAAATTACTTTTAAAAGATGGAAAGTTTATAAAGAGCGGTAACGGTCGTTTCGATTTTAATCTGTGCAAATTAGAACATCACAATTCAATGGTTGGATTCAATTCATGAACGAATGTGTCGACATAAAGATACAAGATCACCTGTGATCGTATCTGAACAGCCGACAGTTGGAAAAATAATTTGATTATTGTAATAAATTTGAATTAGTGCCTCGTTAAAATTCGTTTAAATACATATTTCTTTCCAACACACTCCCGGGAATATAAGGTTGTTTTCAAGGTAATATTATGATTATTTTTTTTCTGATCTCGAAATAATCTTTGTGACTACTTAATTTTAAAATACTCTTCCAATAGTACTACAATATTGTTGGAGACTATTTAATGTTTTCGATTAGCTTTGAATAAGTTCGAAGCGTATCCGCGTCAAAATGTTCGTTCCCATACTCCTACGAAACGGCGCGACCAATTCTTATAAAATTTTATATGCATATTCTGTAGGTCTCAGAATCGGCTTCTATATATATTTCCTCCCCCTAAATGTTAAGGGTGGTCCACCGCATTTTTTTTTATTTCTGAGATATAACATTTTTCTGTTTTTATTTTTTTTATGATGCAGCATATAAAAATAGATACAACTTCAAATTGTCACCTCCAAATTATAATATATTTATGTGACAAAACGACTTTTGCTGGGTCAGCTAGTAATAAATAAAAGCAGCAACATGCCTCCCTTCTAGATTAATATTTTTTGTATAAAATACAAAAACTAGATGTGCTCGTGACGAAAAGGTCCAAAGCTCAGTAAACGCCAGCTGTTGCTAGCAAAAGTACGGACGGAATAGCCACACTATACTTAATATTATAAATACGTTGCTTTTTAGTTAGAACCGACCATGGACTAGTTAATTTGAGCAATACAATAATAATTTACGTTTAAATTTACGACACCGTAGCGGACATAGGTCAATTACTTTTTGTCAAAACATAAACATTAGTAATGTTTATGGTTAAATCACGTCTTTAACATACAAATTTACGTCACATATTAAATGTGTGTAGGTTAGATTAATATTTTCGTTTTAATTTCTTAGTTTTAATGTTTATTGTATCTATTGGAATGATGCGCGAAATATAATAATCACTTTCGTATATAGTGTGTTAAAAATCAAAATGGCTCACCTCTCGCCCTAGGCTTGGTCAGTAGTTTTTGAACAATGTCATCATAGGAGCTTTCATCGGCCACACCAGAATCCTTAACTAGTTTCTCTTTCACTGCTATACATATCCCATTGCGAGCCAGTAACGCCTCTAACTCTTCAAAAGCCTGAAACAATCAAAATGTTGTAGCATACATAGTAATGGAAAATAAACAAAATTAAATTGTCTGTTTATAATATCAAAATAATTTCTTTAAATGCACTTTAAGATATACGGTACGTAAAGTAGAAAATCGATACATAAAATTTTTCTCTGTGTCCGTCACTTTGTTTTGGTTGATAAACGTAATAGCTGAACCGATTTTGAAGGTATTTTCACTGGCGAATGTTATCTGAAGTAACGTAAGCAATTTTTATTTTAACATCACCGTCATCATATTATACACCATTTAAATAAATAAAATAAAATATTTATAGATAAAATAAACGCGAGTAAAACCATTTTCCGTAACTAGTATTCTACAGTGAGCTCTTAAACTCATTTCGTACTTCATAATTCTCATATTCTAGGCATTAAGAGAAGTTGAGTTGAATATAAAAGGTTTAAATTTTTCATAAATTCTTTTTAAATTTCGTAAGCGACTGGTTATAGTTGTGATGTTTATTAGTATTGTATTTAATCAAGAAATTTTTCAATGCTTAAAAAATTCCAGAGATGGAAATGTATATAGCTAACATATAACCCATAACGATACCTTCATGGTCGTCTGTCAGTCTAACATAGATCTTTAATACATGAAGATTTAACGATATAAGACAAAAAACCTAGACCTACATTATTTCCTGACTCTTTGTACAAGTAGCAAGTGGCCCTTTAAAAGTCCAACACTTCCACTTTCTTCAATAAGCTTTTAAATTCTCAATTTAAAATCGCCCCAAGGACTTACTTTGGAAGTGCGATTCGAACTCGGAAACCAGAACTATTCCGTTCTGATAATGGTCGCAATAACTTCCGGAAACAGAAAGTTTTCACGACAAATTTTTACCTTGCCCGATGAATGTTAGAAACTTTTATTTTATGCTACAAGTTTTTGGTACACTTCTTGTATGTTGTATTTTTTAGATTTCTAGAATTGTATTATGTATAGTTTTAACATACAGAGTGTCTCTTGTTACCATACAAGTACTTGACAGGCTTTATGTGAACACTATACACTTATATACCGAATTTTAATCTCAGAAAATCAAAATAAATACGTGTCAATTAGAAATAAAAGGCTAATAAAAGGCAAAGCTGAACTTTAATGTAATTATATGTAAAATACGCAAAGTATTTTTTTGATTTTAAAAGATTGAATAAAGTTATACTAAGTTTATTGTTTTATAATCATAACAAGTGGTCTATGAGACTGCTATTTGTTTTATGTAGTTATTGATAATTGACGATTATTGCAATATGTAAATTTTAAAATTTTCTTCGCAATGACGGTAGTCAATAAACGAAAGATTGACGCACATTTTTTACAGACATACAGTTTTAAGACAATAATTAATAATTGAGAGTAATTTGCTCTTATATGTACGAAATTAAATTTTTATCTTCAGTATATTTTGTAATAAAAGTGAGGTGTATAATAGGACATAGTACCTAAATTAGATGTCTCGCTTCAGCGTTTATATTATATTATATCATTTTCTTATAAATCTTACTTTTTGCAGGCAATATTAATTTCCAAGAGTCGTAATCAATTACGTAGAACACGAGAGAATGTGCGGTGATATTATATGTTCATTTTATTACAACGTAACTGGGAACGGTTTTAGTAGACATTTGACTGTTCAAGTAATTAAGGAATAGAGACTGGAAAATTTAATAGGATCATTTTTTGATTATAAATGGCTACAGTTATTCGCATAGTAGCGTGTTGAGAAAATTGTTTTCAGTTTCTTTTTTGATAATATACCTGATCCAGGAACTTCGTGTCTGATAAAAAAGTAATAATGTTTAATATTGCATATTTTTAAGTCTATATATTATTACCAAACGTCAGTGATTTTTAAATGCATAAGAAAGTACACGCATTATTTATAGCAAAAAATATTTATTTTAATAATGCAGTAGAAAGTAGCGTAACGTATGTCATATTATTTAAATAAAATTACAAGAAAGACATATTTGTACGTAAGACCTGCTTATCCTTATAAAGTCCTGCGTTAGATGGTCCAATTAATCTTAATTATTTCCTAGATATCTCTTTTAAGCAGTTATCACATAAGACGAAAATTAGTTACCATTTTCACATACACAATTTCGAACCCGGAATGTCTTAGTGGATCCTTAGAAATTTAAGGGCTCTCTTGATAAGGGTTAACCTTTACACATTTTGAGCTTAAGTAGGGAAGCTCGTGTGAAAGGATTTGAGCTTTATCGTATTGAACCCGGGAATAACCATGTTATATTTAGATATGCGTAGTCTTATGGACTGAAAAAGAAATCTTTGAAATTTTTTACCAAGTCATTTAATAGAGTATTTCAGAAAATACAGCGGTTTCAATTTGACTATACATCTATGAAATATTCAAAAAACATATTTTCGTAATTTCAATATATGCCTGGATAGATGACTTCATTATTTAAATTTAGAATTATCACTATGTACTAACGCGAAAAGAGGATCGTATATGGAAGTCGATTGTATGAAATAGATACTGATAAAATCAGACTAGTTAGTTGGTTAGTTTGCAAGTTGGGCCAATACACGCACGCAAGACGTAAGCAGAGAGTCACAGTTAACATAATCAGATTACCAAATAGCTAGTTCAACACAATGGATCAGAACTTGAACGTGCCAATTCAATTACGAAGCAAATTGCAGGGTGCAGACGGTAGTGAAGTTAAGATAACTGACAGTCTTATATTAGTTTTGGAATTTATTATAGGGTTATCAGACATGCGGAATTTATTGTTACATTGATGATGATTTAACAATAAACTCAATTCATCCAAGAATCAATTTCACAAAAAAAAACTACTGAAATTTGCATTAATTGGAGCTATTAAATAATTATTTATGGCCCTTATCTGAGGTGTATTAGAGAAATAAATTGCATCTTTTTTTATCTCCACAAATGCGGTAGTTTATCTTTTAAATGTAGTTTTTTTCACATAAACTGTTACAACACACGTTCCTGAGTAGGTGTCAAAAATATTGTATACCAAATAAATACATCCATATATACATACATAGGTATTTATTAAATAGGATAAACGTATCAGTATAAAGAAATTACACATTTCTGTTTTACTCTGCTTATATTCAATTGCGTAGCCAAAGCAGAACGATTGAGAATCAGGCGGTCGTAGATATACCTAGCTTTCTTAGACACGTTGCTTGATTCTGTCGGTAACGATATTCAATTCCTGAAGAATTTCTTATCTGTTTTCTAAACCTAAGTACGACGTAGTTAATCTAAATGGATTATAAAATTGTTGTATGTGTTCGTTGATGTTAGTAAGCCTAGGTTGTTGATGATGTATTTTAAACATTCAGAAATTCCGATTTCACAAGAATTATTCTATTTATTCCAGAAATATCTTATAAAATAAACTAGCTTATTTAAAAAAAAAAAAGAATTTATTTATTCTATTAAAGTTCAAAGTACAGGTTACATCGTTTAAATTGTGTTCCGTTGTGCGGTAGGTTGTATGGGCGGATAATGTTTGCTGACGTTAGTGCATTCTCTAGCAAGGCTTTTGAATGCGGTACAGAGATTGTTTGCATTTGCTCAATTGCGTTGTCCGGCTTAGATCCGGCTGGCGTCCGGTGGATATTAAAATAGATTCGTTTGTGAGGATGACATAAGGATGTATTGTGAAACTAGCTCGTATTGTACTGGACCTTGAGGCTTTGTTCAGGAAAGCAATGGGTAAAACTTATAAGTTCCTCATTGAAGAATTGGAAGCTTCTGGAAGTGACAGTAATTTTTAGGAAAAATAGTTAATTACGTATAATGCTATTGAATATTTTTAGAAATATTACGCCCGATACTGAAATTTTTATTGAGTAACGAATAAGTGATGAATACCTTTTTTTACCTTCAGTCAATAATATAATTTGAAATGGGTGAACAGCGCATCAAGTATAGGGTAGCTACTATTAAGTGAGCCTCGTGCTCATCTATCAATTAAGTGATTTCACCCGTTTTTAGTTTCAAAATGAATATACAAAGAGAGTTCCGTAAACTGAATAACAGGAATTTTTCGTTTAAAAACTTTGTTCGTTAGATAAGTGGATGAAAAAATTCCTAACTTTATTTTTACCAAAAGTTAGTTTAGGGCAAAGGTGACGGCCTCGCTGACTGAAGAGTGTTTGACCTGTCACTTTGATCTTCCTCATTAGTTACATGAAGACAATACTTCGCTTTGACTTCAAAAAACTAGTTCGTCAACTTGTGAATAGACAACGACTAAAATTTTTAAGGTGATTTTTAGTAATTCAGCTAGGAGTTAATATTGATATGAAAATAAGTAAAGTATACATAAACTTTATTGTATCTTTCTTTATAATAAGAAGATTAAGTTGATTGCGTGTTGACAAGATTTATAATTTATATATATGTTGAATATGTATGAAAGAATTACTAGGAGTATGGAAGGGCAAGGAGTTTGTCAGTATCGCAGCAAGTGGAAAACTGTAGTCTTTGCCTATATCTACGGGAAGATGGTGTGAATAAATGTATGTATGTGTTGCAATCCAAAATTCCATGTAACTCGTTCCTAATATTACGATATACTAAAAATGACTTACCTTTATTCCATAACTGGATTCTTCATAAATAATAGACACATAACTCCAGCCCAGCTTTTTCACAATTTCTACCATAGCTCGCACCTGCAAAGAAAAAATTTGAAGAGGAATTCTTAACTAACAATATTGCCTTCAAATTATTTCGAAAGCTCTGCACAGGCTTCATCGAATGATAGAATATATCTATGTTGGATCGGATATTTCCGTGCGCGCGAGAAACAAACAACTCCTTTTTTTACTATTTTTGCGCGGTTGGATAGAGCAATTGGGAAATCGATTTTTTATTAAAAAATATAAAAGGCTAGATTCTTTTAAAAATTGTACATATGTCTCTATATACAAAGAATCATTAATCGATATCAAGTATATAAGTAGATAAGTATCATTAACGATATAAAGTAAACGTCATAAATACTATATATATCTATACATATATTTGTGTGTATAGACATATACGAGTATACTGCTTATTTTTATTTATAGATTAGCAACAAGCCTTCTGTAGGTACTTTATCCAACCAAAGTAAGTTAATTTTGTATTTTCTTTCCTTACGATTCGAGGCACAAGCTGAAAGACCATTGCTACGGCTGCACATTAGATTAATTATGTGAAAATTTCAAAGATTTTAAGATTTTTAGAATAAAATGTAGTATGCAGCTGGAATATTTAAAGCAGTAGACTTTGACAGGTAAGAAGTTCAAATTGGATACGACATTTGTGCCAAGTGCGTTGCAAAAATCTTAGAGTAACATTAAAATAAACGTGACAATCGTAGCTAGAGTAAATATATATTTCGAAGAAAATACAGCAGCGCTTTTGAATCAAATAAAAGGCCGAATAATGATACTAAACCATCATCCACCAATCATAACTTGTTGTAATCAGCCTATCATTATGTCATTGTAATACGTATATTTATTGAACTATAATCCGACACAGTGAAAAATTATTAAATAATATTTACATTCAAGAAAAATGTCTATCTAATAATTGCAAAAACAATTTATAGCAAAACCACCTGATCGATAATTTGAATCTATCTATGATTTTAAAGGATATTTCGGCTAAAATACATTTTTTTGGAACTTAGTCGTCATATACCTTTCAAAGGAATTAATGATAATATCTGCTTCTGGTTGACTTCCTCTTGTTTTGAAACTCTTATTAGTACAACGCCACTTAAACCAAATTGTATTAAACGCATGCCTCCAAATAGAATCATCAAAACATTTACAGTGAATGATTATTAACATTTCAGTAACACTCTACAATGGGATCGGACAAATTGGATCGGATTGTTGAAATAGAATTAATAAGTAGCAAGTTGGTTGGTGTGACGAATCGTTGGAGTTGCTAAAAGTTAGACGGCCGTGTGGAACACGCTTAAATTCAATACCGAAATTAGTTCGGCTGGAACTTTGGTGGAAAATAGAATTATTGTTTTATATGTAATTATATTTTGGAAGATTCACAGCTGTTAATTCAACTTCTAATGATATAGATACTATAAATTATTTCATTAATGTATTCTAATTTTTCATTAATTTTTGATGGCGTATACGAGCACGTATTTGTGGGGCGTAACTGACCATCAAGTGATGCTCATTCTCATGTAATTATAATGATTATAGTTAATAATTGCTTAAATAATTGGTATTACCCAAATTCAAATAGAGTCACTATGAAAGACTTACTAACCACCCCCTTAACTATACCGGATGTTGTCGGATTTTATATATTTTATACTCCAATACCCAATCCAATACACTAAAATCTAGCCTAAATAGTTACATAACTAGACACATTTTAAACTTATTTACACGAGCGTATGTGATTGTCATTTATAGGTCGCGTTTGACTATGAGAAAGTTGGTCAAGAAACTTGTCAAGTTTAATGTTATTTAAAAAATAATAAAGTAAAATAAATGTCACATTATAAGACTTATAAATTATTTATAAAAAAGATAAAATGGATATATTAACGACCAAAAATAGATTTATTGAAATTGACTCTTCTAAGAAATACTACATTCAAGTAGGTCTAGGGATTACTATGATTAGTCCCATTCAGTTATGATTGGATACAATATCGATCTAGTGAGTTTCTCCAATTCTGTAAGGCTCGAAGACCCTTTGGGACAGAGGGACGCAATAATTATAGATACTGTTATCAATCATACTGTGTCTCTCGGGAATTTGAGATCGATGAATATCATAAAAGTTAATGAACTATTCACTAAGGAATTAAACAGAAAAATACTTGTTTTATGTTTTTCGGATATCGTGATTTAAGATACAGTTTGTATTTCCAAGTAAATTTACTTTGTAAATTTATTAGAACGTTTATCTTACGAATAGTTCATAACTTCTTCTCCCATCAAATATTATAGCAAGTTTGTAATTTCATTTTTAATTAAATATAAAAGATATCTTACTTGATGAAGATCTGAAGGGATAGTCCTGGTGAAGTATTCAAAACGTGCTTTGTTGGAGAGTTCCGGTGACGTAGAAAAGAATGATACCTGTGACAATAATGTATTATTTTGTCATTAAATTAAGCCACTTTTAGTAAATGAGTTCATTTATAACTATCAAAATAATCAGTAGTGAAAACAAATATTTAACGTACATTCAATTGTCGTATCGAAATATAACTTGAAATGTATGATAGTTTAGATTATCTTTTACTCTATTGGGGTCGATTGCATAACCTAATTAGAGATTTTATTAAACTATTTAAAAAGTATTAAATTTACATATATTTTAAAGTAAATCATAGTTTACAAACGTGTTTTTATTATATATATTAGTTTTCCAACTAAAAGACTTCAAAATCTTTTATAAATTTATAAACTTTTCCGAACCTTCCCAAAGGTTGACAAAATTGAATTTATTACAGTTACTTGAAAAATATCAATGGAATATTTGAGTAAGGAGTGGACAGAATGAGTCGATGCTCTCAGGACATTTGGTAAATTGAATTTGCAGCCACCCGACCTCAAGCAAACCCGACTTGCTTCAGGTAAACTAAATGAAAGCTAGTGAGGTTTACTTACTTATAGAGAAATTGGCACGTTATTTCTTAAGGTTAAGTTACTTGATGAAAAAGTTTTGGAATAAAGGTTTTGGTCGACTAGATATTATATTTATGTGTAAAAGGACTATTCATATTTTTCGTTATTAAGTAGTAGCTGTTCTCCGTGACTTATTCCCGGTTGAACAACTATTTAGAGTATTTTTTCCATAATGCTACCCTGATATATGATGTAATCGCTATGATAGCGGTTAAATTCATTTGCATAAAGAATATTAAATTAATCTAATTCATTAGTCACTTAAATTTTCAATCGCGTTACTATAGAGTGAAAACAAAGTCGCAGGTATATTAAAATGAATTGATCACGCAGCTTAATATAAATTTAAATTAAAATCACTTGAACTGTCATTATTTATGCGTTTCAAAAATATTTAGCAAATGAATATTTTAATTAAACGACAAGGAAGCCCGCGATGCCGGGTGAAATTGTTTTGCGGCATCCTTTAATTTAATTTCTTCGAAACGACAATTTATTACGATATACATTTATATTTGTTTTGAGGCCATTTTTGGTTTTACGAGATCGTTCGTTATATTTTAAAAATAATCAACAAATAATAAGAAAAAAAAAATGCATACGGTTTAATTATTTTTTATTAAATAAACATCAAATTTTTAATTGTTGGATCTATTACGTTACACCAGTTTCTTTATAATAATCACTAAAACTATAGAAATTTTAACTTTTATTACTCACTAAAATTAAAACAATGATTTTTTAAACTGAGCGCATTATTTCCAAATTACATCAATCAAACTTAAATGAACGAATAAACAACTAATTGCCCAAATACAACATGCATAAAACATAATATACAATAATTGGTATTGCTTATTGCCTATTGGCTAACTATGCTTTAATTACCTGAGGTATCTTGAACAGTCGTAGTAGATTAGCAACCTGGACTGACGTGACACTGGATGCAGCTCCGACTACACCAGATATCACTTTCCGCATTGCTGTTGCATTACACGCATATTCCGCGTCATCAATATTGCTTATTGATCCTATGAAAAGAACGAGTTATATTAGAATGGAAAATTAAAACATAATCTGGGCGTTATCATTAGGTTCATTGTTAGAAGACAGATATTTTCGTAGCAATTATTTTACTATACGATGACGTCTTATTTAATTTTATTTCAAATATTCTATATTTGATAGACTAGAGCCGAATGTCCATTTCGCAATTCTCTGTAATGGGTTGGATTGTCCATCAATGATTAGATGAATTTATAAGAAGTTTATAGTATAAACAGGGTGTTTAGGAACTACTCCCGAAAACGAAGACGGATGATAGTACTTATGACACTTTGGATGAAGGGACGGAAAAAAACGAACCTTACTAAAAAAAGATATATTTTTAACCCTTTTTATTAGCATTATTCACGCTCCATCTTGTAAGTACAGCTAAATGAAACGAAGTTTCATAAAAAATACAATACTTTACTAAAAAAAAGTACCAGCAATGAAGCATGATAACAAAAGCAGCTGGACTAACATGATGGAGCGAAATAACGGTAATAAAACGTTATAAAATATGGTTTTTTTTAGTCAGGATCAAATTTTATTCCTTCCCTTCATCAAAGATGTCATTCGTACCATCACCTGTCTTCGTTTTCGGGAGAAAACACCCCGTATAATATAACCTAAACAGAGTCAGTAAGAGACCAGATTATCGTTAGAATATTGAGCCCATTTAGATTATTCTATTAGAGTTTCAAATAACATAATAAACATCACAACGAAATAAGAACAAGAAGTAAGCTCAATTGTGAACGACGCGACAATTCAATTACATTGAAGTAAGAATTTCGTTTTCTTTGTCAAAGTATTTTAAGAGAAAAAGATACGTATGAGTTTATTGAAGTCATTTAATCAAAAATGATCCAGAAGATAACGACGAAATTAACTTGCACTAAAACTATCTTTAACGAACAACAAAATTAGATAAGACATACAATTTTTTTTTGTAGATATTTTTTAATAATTAAAATTATTTGTATCCTACAATATTAGTTAAGGCATTTATGATTTAAATTATTGACGTATTATTTAAAATTTTAACTAACCTTTTATAAAGTCAACGGCCATTTCAAGTCCATACGTATCTCGATCACAGTCATCCAAAACATGAGCACCAATGATCACACCGGGTATTAATTTTAATTTATGGTTTATAATGTCTAATGTATAGAGCATCGTCTCCAATGCTTGCACACCCCCTTGTGGCATCACTGGACCACAGGTCATATTTTCAGACCTTTCATGTACCATCATCAGACCTCCAAGAACTAAATCACCTTCAATTACAGCTTCCCGTTTTATTGGCCAATGTTGATGCTTTTTGTCTTTAAGTTCACTGATATGGTCATTTGGCATTCTTATCCAGTCATTTTTATTTTCATTGTCGAGTGCTACTATATCAAAATCTAAGCCTTTATCCAAGTAAATATCTTTGAAGTCTGGAAGTTCGAAGTATGGGTTATACTGGTATGTATCAGATTGTTTGTGTCTATGTCTGTGGTGATGTCTAACGACTGGTCCATCTATATTGTTTTTCATTTCAGATTGTTGGATAAAGAAAAGTAGGGTTGCGAACCAGGTTGGACAGGGACGCATGATAGTGTCGTTTCTCTCATGCCATCGTTTTTGAATAATTTTTCCATGTTGTTTGAATTTCGATCATTTTGATCTGAAATAAAAAATAACTTTTATATATACATACACACAAACGCACACACACACACACACACACACACACA
>JAOSYY010024478.1:0-13648 GCA_025727935.1 Hebomoia glaucippe
TCATGGTCTAGTTGTGTTAATGAGTTTTCTTTGTATATTTTATTGAGATTAGTGTTCTGGTAACATTGATTGGGATCGGCATGGTTAACATATCCTGAAAGTAGAATTAAATGGATATACTAATATTATAAAGCTGAGGATTTTATTGTTTGATTGTTTGAATGGGTTAATCTCAGGAACCGCTGGACTAATTTGAAAAATTCTTTCAGTGTCGGATAGTACATTTATCGAGGAAGGCTACACTCATATTTTATTTAAAAAAAAAAAGGATTCTTACTAAGAATCCAATAATGTAACTCAAGGTGTAAAAATCGAAACGAATGCCAGCGAAACCGCTGGCTTCTGCCAGTGATTAATAAAGACAAAAGTTCAATATTATAAACGTTTTCTATAGTGACAATTACGTATTGAAAATCCAGGCTGACCTGTCGACAATGTTTGGAAATGGACGCGAAATTCGAATAATATTATATGTATAATTTATTATGTGGCATACATTAAATACTTTTCAATCCCTTTATATATTACTACTGGCATATTGTTCTATAAGTATGTACTTTACAGGTATTAATCGGTTTACAAAAAGTTTTATTTATCACTAGACCAACTCATCTTGCAGATATTTTCTGTTCCATAATAGAAATTTCTTACCGGGCGGTAAACATTGTTCATTCGGCTGAAACTGTATGGGCGCCATAGATACGTGGCCTGAAGGTAGCACCGATTTCATCAGCTTGGCTTCCTCGGGATGATTGAAGCGGAGGTAATTCGACCTGCCTATCGTTAGCATACTTCCTGGAAGATAATATATAACACTGCGGTCAAAGAAAGTGCCTAAAAGTGTATATAATACTTGTGATATTAAATTTTTAATAATCTTGCTTCAGTTTAAGAAAATTACACAAAAAGAGGAGTTCGTCTATTTTTAATGAGCCAGTTGCATTTATTTGCTATTAAATAATGACCATTATGTTATAACTGATTTCTAATTCATATAAGATTAAGTTACTTTTAATAAAAAAGTATGTGATGAACAATGACACGTTTCTTTTGATCAACCTTCACGGTTCAACGATATGGACAGATATATGAAGATACAAATCGAATGTTTAATAAATATTAATTTATTTGAGATATTGAAAAAATGTACTTGTCCGATACATAAACACCGAAACTGTGTGTACCTTTGAAACAATAAGGAAACAATATTGAGGTTTAATTATTATCTAATATAAGAAATTCCCCCAAATCTGAGGCCAGTAATTATAATAGCAATTATATTATTAGAAGTAATCATGTTTTATTATCAACAAAGACTTTCTATAGGTTTAATTTATCACTGTACCAAGCTTCATCTCGATTGATTAATTGATTAAGTATGACGATGTAACAGATAAAATGACTGACATTTATGGATATACAGCTAAGTTAAAACATTTTCGTGTACTTACCCTGCGATAATCTAGTCGGCTTATCAACTGGCAATCCATCTAAAAGCGTACTTCCGCTAATCGGATACAATGTGACCACACCGTGCGAGTTCTCTACACGACAGTGGACGCTGGCAACACCAGTGCCTACCACGTAGATGTCGCAGGTGGGATCGGAGCCAATTGTCACGCGCCCTGGAACATCAATATAAAATCTTGGATTAGAATAATAAGCGTTGCGGGCGGTCGACTTATAAGTACAGTGGAGTAGCCACTAGCTAAGCAACGATTGCTCTCTTCTTTAAATTCTTAGTATTATATACACTTGACATTGGCGAAATCTGTAAGGAAACACCATTAACAAAAAAAACTTGCAGATACTTTTTATAAAGTCATATTCAACCTAAACATTCTTTGTCGTGCAAACAGAATTCTCTAATACGAAGTAATATGTTCATATTCGCACGGCAGTAAATATTTACACAAAAATTTAACAGCGCAATTGTTTTAACATCATATGAAAGCAGCTGCTATGATTCTGCATCTCAAAATGCATGAAATAGTTATAGAAATACAAATCGAATATTGGTCTAGCAAAAATATCCGGAATCAATAACGGACTATACACGGACAGTATTCCAATACGTAAGTTTGATTCTAATTAAGATTTATCAAACCGCTTATTTCTCGAGTCTCGACGCTAAAAGCCAATCTTTAGTAAATTAGAAAAACAGTTTTTGTGTTAAAAACTGTTTTTCTATTATATATACAATTTTGATATCACTTAAGTATAGAATACGAATTAAGACGTTTCTTGGAATAAGGGAATAAGAATTAGACAAGTACATAAGGATCATTTTATGGCAATACTATAATAGCTGACCCCGCAAACGTCGTTTTGCCACATAAAAATAGGGGTTGACTAAAGAGGGGTGAAAATTGGGGGTTGAATGTATTTTTGTATGTTGTATCATAAAAAAATAGAAATTAAAAATTTTGTCTAAAAAATAAAAAATAATTTAGGGGTGGACTACCCCTAACATGTAGGGGGATGAAAAATAGAAGTTGGCCGATTCTCATAGATACCGGATAAGCACAAAAAATTCATCAAAATCGGTCAAGCCGTTTCGGAGGAGTATGGCAACGAAAACTGTGACACGAGAATTTTATATATTAGATATACCTTGGGTACATCATTACTCTTGTCAGTGTTGTTCTATATGGATACAAGTTACGTTTATTTTTACCTTGTTTTATAGGATGTAGAGTCACAGCTGTGCTCAGCCTGCCAGTACCGAGGCTCACCAGATGCGGAGTGCTAGTCGCCACCCTGTAATAACGAGATAATAATTACTAAAACGGCGAATCAAATTAATAACAGTAAAATGAGCTCATTACATTTAACATTGAAAATAATAGTTTAATTAGCTTTATCGCTGGTAATAAGACAGTAAAAGTCTGTATGCTTGTGAATCATTTATCGCACTTATATAACAAACAATATTGGATAATAGTGAAATTTATATTTTAGGTTTACATCACCGAGCAGTTTCGGAGACAGACATACAGAAAGAACTGGTATTTTTATAACCATTTTAATTGTGTTCTACTACTCTTTGATTATCACCTTCATTCCGTTCCCTTTATATCCTATATTTCCGTGGCGGTTTTCTTTTATTACGAATTCTAAAGTTAAATAAAAAATCGCGTTAAGTACCGTGTCCATTTTGAGGTACAAATGTCGTGAATTTAAATTAAAAAACAGATGACAAATTTTTTAGTTTACTGTAACAGAAAAATGTTTTACAATACTACTAAGAAAAGATGACTATTTGGTACACACTACTCAAATTTGGGTAAATACTTCCCGTAATGTCATTAACTTGTTAAATCAAAGTTCCTGAAGCGATGTTGATTGTAGTGGCACTAAAATAAACTCTTCCTGTCGCAACGTATACAATGCCCAGTCTAATTCAGATCTAGTGCCATCGAGGGCAAAGACCGCATACTATACTTGTCTGCAACTTTACTGCAACTTTACTTCAACTTTTTTTTAACTAATCTAGGAACCTGACTTCGCGCTGGTGCAATATTGCGCAAATATCCAATGAGTATATATTTTTAGGTCTCGACATCTTTAATCCTTGTTTTAAAATTACACTACTAATATCACGTTTTTGAAATTAAATCTTAAATCAATATGTACTTGCACCATTTCCCCGTCTTCATCTGCATAAATAAATTACTACGATTTTTATTGTTAAAAATATTCATATAATAATATTATGTATAATAAAATAGTATAATGTACACATCTCTTTGAAAACTATAAAAACCTTATAACCGACATATACTATAGAATATAGATATACATACAAAAATATTTGAAGTAATCATTTGTCCTATCAATTCAAAGAATATTTTTTAAAACCATTTCATTGCAAAACATAAATGTTTTTATATGAAACCAACAAACTAAAAATTAAGTTATCCTTAAAATCAGTCATGAAATAGATCTTCCCACAAAATTAGGGTCGAATCTAAACCAAAATTTATGGTTATTGCTTGTATGTACAGTAATTTTATCACGAAACCTTAACATATATACAGAATTATTTTCGCATGATTTGAGTTTGAATTGTTATGTTAATTTATCAGACTTGCGTCTAGACTGTTATTACAATGGACGTTGACATGTTATTAGGTCAAAATCCCTATCATTTACAATTCAATCAGCCAACATGATTTCAGATTCTTATACCTACGTATGTATAAAGAAAATAACAAAAATAGGCTAGCTACATTAAATTATTTTTCAAAACCCGACACAAAAAGAGGGGTATTATAAGTTTGACGTGTATGTTTGATCAGCGACTTCGTAACTCATAAACAAATAGATCGATTATGATGCGATTTTATTAAGTTAATCGAAATCACTCTTATTTCTAATTTATCGATTTGTCATAAAGGTTACATTTGATTATTAAAATTATTTATAACCTTTGATTCAATTATATAGGCTGTTTGGGGACTGCTCTTGAAAACGAAGACAGGTGATTGTACTAATAACACCTTTGATGAAGGGACGGAATACAATTCGATCCTGACTAAAAGAAATCACATTTTTAAAACGTTTTATTAGCGTTATTTAGCTCCATCATGTTAGTCCAGCTGTTTTTGTTATCATGCTTCGTTGCTGGTTCTTTATTTAGTATAGTAATGTACTTTAATGAAACTATCGTTTCATTTAGCTGTACTTACATGGCGGAGTGTAAATAATGCTAATAAAAAGTGTTAAAAATATGTCGTTTTTTAGTCAGGGTCAATTTTTTCCGTCCCTTCATCAAAGGTGTCATTTATACTATCACCAGTCTTTATTTTCGGGAGCAGTCTCCAAACATCTGTATTATATGCAGCTATTTCTTAACGGACCAAAGGTAGTCAAAGCTACTTAATAAATGGTTATTCTATAAAATTACTCTTTGAGAAGTAATATCAGAACTATATCGGGAACGGCGCGACATTATCCGGTGCGCACGTGACACTCAACATGATTTATTGGCTTCGACTTCACCTGGCACTAAATTTGTCATTTAAGCTACCCGCCCCGACTTCGCGCGAGTGTATTGTTATATTCTGTCGACGCAAATATTACTAAGAATACAGTATAAGCGTATTAAGACATTATATTTGATTATAAAACACTGACCTCTTTATGTAAGTACATATATAATATATGATATTCGGTAATTATTGTTAAGTACTTAAACGACATAAGGCTTAGAATTAAGACATTTTTGTGTCTGTTTCATTTCGCTACACGCAAATAAAGTAGTAATTATATATAGTATTATATTATACATATATACACTTCTAAGTACTGCTTAAACAAAAGCAATTTTTTCGATTGTTTTGGGATATAATTACACATACACACACACACAATATATGTGTGTGTGTGTATTTTATCACCCCGGTCTCGGTGAAGGCTTATGTAGGAAAACATTAACAATCTTCATCAGTCGGATAAAGAGTTCAATGTAAGCAAAGGACGTTTCATCGGACTTCGCGAAACCTGAACTACAAAAATAGAATCGCTGGAAGCCGTAAGGAAGGGCCTGGGTAACGGGCTAATAGAAAGCGAATTGACACGCTATATTTCGCTTTGAAACTGTGCAAGGACCCAATTTCTTTGTAATTAAACATAACTTAACTATCATGTTATTTAAATTTACTTTAAATAGGAATTAATTTTTCTATTTAATTTAAGTTACGAAATAATTATCTACACATATAAAATTCAAATATTAAAACAGCGGCTTTTTTTAAAGTTTAATATCACACTGTAGACAGTAATTTCAAAAAGACATAATTTATAACGTTATTTATTGTCTGTCTATCTTTATGGACCTAATTTAGTATCAATAAATTTTAAACCAGGTTTCAACTAATGGTCACTACAAATCCAATACACTTCATATATATAAAATTCTCATGTCACAGTATTAGTTACATTAATGATACTAACATTTATTTTTATTTTTTTTTTAAAGTAGATGTATGTTGAAATTGTTTTCCCAGATTTAATTACATTGTTAGTTACAAGTGAAGCATATAAGCGTGTTAAGAATGCAGATTAACTTGATATCGCTTTGAGGATGGCGATAAATTATTAGCAAACAGTGTGACAATAGCTCAAATCAGAAACCGGATCTCGGAATCGGCTTAGCATCGACTCACGCGACGCAAATACCTTAGGAGACTAAGTATTTCGGTATTTTAATTACTTTATCGTGTATATTTCAAGATTATTTATGGCGTTAACTTAAATCTTCTAGTTTAATACATGTTTTAACAGATACAAATAGTAAGACTTATGTTATGATATCTTTCATAATTAGCTGTATATTTTTTACTAGCTTCTGTCAGCGGCTTCGTTTGCGTCGATTTCGATTTTTACACCTTGGGTTACATTATTGGAATTTTAGTAAGGATCCCTAATTTTTTATAAACATTATAGCCTTCCTCGATAAAATACAGCGGTTCTTGAGATAAGCGCGTACAAACAAACAAACTCTTCAGCTTTATAATATTAGTATAGATTAAATTAATACAAGTCGACGACAACTTGTTAGTGACAAAAATTAGGGTGTCGAAGATACATTTCTGTATCTTTCATGCAAAATTTTTTTTTGGAATGTCGTTTAAATATTTTCACATACATACATATTTTAAAAGATGCGTTGCGTTGATCGGATATAAATAATGAAACCACATATTAATATTTATATATACGAGAATCTCTCACAAATAACGCTACATTCTTGTTTCGAAGTTTCCTCAAAAAGTTTCTCCGACAATAACAATACAACTGGCTGAAAATAATATAATAAAAAAATTACCAAACCAAAAGACGACACTAAACTTTATTTCTTCGACCGAAAGTCGAAATTAACTTTTTAAACCATATAAATCCGATCTAATTTCAACACATACCAACCATGTGTTTTGTCACGTTATATTCAGTGAGTTATGATGACAGTTTAACAATTAATTAGTACGATCATTAATTTTAATTATTATTCTTTATTAAGTTAATGTGAGAAACTATCATTAAGCACGCTGATGTCGCACGAATAGAAATGCCCTTATGTTGCACCAGAGGACCTGAGTTTGAAGTGAGGAAAATAATAATTTACTTTTTTTATGCGATATAAAGGCAAACGAGCATACAGTTCACTTATATTAAGGTTTTTGTCGCCCATGAACAACTCAAAGACCAGTAGTAGATCTAGCACAACCGTTGGCAGCCTTAAGGCCTTATTTTATATTTATTTTGAATATTCGGAAATTCATAGAATTAAATTGAAACGTGCATAGCATTTCACGACTTTTGCATCTATGAACGGCGGTGCGTGACCCGGACGGAACTTATAATTTATTAGGAGTTCCTCCCGCCACATTTAATACTCGAAATGTCTGTGTTTTGGACACTCGTCCGGCCACATGCAGTTCGTACCCGAAACAGAACCTAAGTTACATATTTTTAAAGGAGAAAAAATCGATCCTGACTAAAAAAAGACTTATTTTTAACAGTTTTTATTAGCAATTTTTACGCTCCAACTTATAAGTACAGCTAAATGAAACGATAGTTTCATAAAAAATACATTACTTTACTAAAAAAAAGAACCAGCAATGAAACATGATGACAAAAACAGCTGGATTAACGTGATGGAGCTAAATAACGCTAATAAAACGTATTACAAATATGATTTTTTTTAGTGAGTGAGGATCGAATTTTATTCCATCCCTTCATCAAAGGTGTCATTAGTACTATCAGCTGTCTTCGTTTTCGGGAACAGTCCCCAAACATGCTGTATAGACACTGCTAGACAGATATTAAACAAAGACATAACACGTTTAGTATCTTTCCAGTTCTTCTCGTTATTAATACAGGCCACAACTTAACGAATTAGGGTTAACGAAATGTTAACATAAGCGCCTGAAGTTTGAACTTTGATCCGTTTGATCCGTACCAGATGGTAATTTACTGTTTAATATTAAATTTGATGAGCTTACAGTGAAATTTTTAATAAAGTTTTATTATGTTTACTTAAATCAACTAGCAATGCCTCCCGGGTTTCACCTGTGTAAATGAAATAGTCTATAATTTCATTCGCGTCGTTATTATTTAAAAAATATTAATCAAAACAAAAAATACGTTTAAGGAGAAACAATTACACAAACTCACGCAATTTAAATATTACTCTTACCGTCGACGTGTCAGCATTGACATTGGAACAAATCTATTTTTGGGATAATATAAACTACATATCTTTCAGCCAAATAAATGTAACTGTCATGCATTAGACTAACACAGAAACATATATATTAAAGTTATAAGTTAATCGATCTAATGAAATCTTGAAACTCAACTCCTGTTGCTTATTGCGACGAAATGAAACTTAGTATAAGATGTCGTTCTAATAGAAGTCTTATAATTTTGTAATTTATATCTAACGAAATCAAGAACTAGAAAGTGCTTCTTTTTTAATTTAAAATACAAAAATAGATTATAACCCTGGACCAAAAATAATTTGTAATTTTTCATTAAAACATTTAGTCATTTTTTTATAAATACTAGCTTCTGCCAGCTTACTTGGAGTTTTAGTAAGGATCCCTAATTATTTTGAAAATATAAATAACCTTCCTCGATAAATACACTATCCAACACTGAAATAATTTTTCAAATAAGACCAGCGGTTCCTGAGATCAGCGCGTTCAAACAAACAAACTCTTCAGCTTTATAATATTAGTATAGATGTGATACGTAAATACAATACGCTAACAAAATATAACGTGAAGGTCGCTCTCCATCTCCACCTCTGTTTTTAAACTAAGCATAAGTCACACAATAGATTTTTGATTGTTCACTGTTATTTGTATGTTACATGCAAAATATCTTCGTTACGCAAGTCATTATTATCGAAGACAGAACTGCGTGGAGTATTGAATAACAAAACAATAGACGTCGGCTCGTTACACATAACCGCTGAAGCTAAACGTTACTACTAGAGTTACCGCTGTGATTAGGTTACCTGGGTAGGGTGACCATTTCTATGGAATATTTCCGAAAGGTTTCATTTAGTGAAAACGACGTCTACTCACGTCGGCTTCGGCGTTTGTAACATTACGCCTTGTCTGAAACGATATGTCTTGGTAGTTCTTCTGTTAGTAATAGACAGACGAGCTCCGATTCATTTGGTAAATGATTTAGCCAGTAACATCATTACTTAAAAGAGATGTGCGTTTACTTATTTATTTGTTTCACATAAGACTCTAATCCTCTTTAAAAGGCCTGCAACATGTCTTTAATTGCGCGGGTATAGTCTTATCTTGCAGTTATATTCAATAAGACCGAGACTCGACATTAATATTATTTTTAAATTCATTCATCTGTAATCCATCTATTGTCGCAAAATAAATCATTATTGAACATCCAATTAGATACGTCCCCCATCGTAAAGAATCCAATTGGGAACTGAATACAGTTGGCAGATCGTTAAAGTGTACAATGCAATCAATTAGTCACAAATGAAATCTGGATCGATCCGGTGAAAACTAAAATCATGGTTAGCGTAAAGAGACCTAGGATTCCTGAGAGTCCAGTTACAAGTAGGTAGTAACGAGATATCGTGATTGAGACTGTGGGATAATCTGTGGCATCGACGTTTACACTAGCCACTGTTCTGTGGTTTGCCTCTTATCATCTTTATTAAATACTCTGAATGGGATGATTATGCAAATCTCTTGACTGGGAATTACGAACATGAAAAATTAATTGTAAAACTTAATATATTTGCTTGTTTACACGTATTTATTATTTCCCTTTTTAATGTTTATCTATGTAATATTTAATGTACTGTACTTTTCTATGTGTTACGTGAAAAAGTACTCTTATTATATTGACTGACATACCCGGAGAAAGCTGTTGGTAATTCTGTAAGCTAACTTGATATAGATGCTTCTCGTTCAGAGCAACTTGGTGAACTGTCAATGTCAACCATCACTGTCAGTGTGCCCATAAACGCGCGTTAATGAGCAAAACGTGAACCAGTTCAAGTTATTATTTTCTATAGATATTATAGGGGCGCTCGAATAAAGCAACCTCGACGCCAGAGCTCCGGGTTCGACCCCTTATCGGAACACAGTTAGATTTTTAAATGTGCGATTTATGTTCTGCCTCAGGTACTTGTTGCCTGTGGCCAGACGGTGTTAAAAGTGGGAGGAACTCCTAATAAATTATAAGTTCTGTCCGGGTCACGTACCACCGTTCATAGATGGAAAAGTCGTAAAATGCTGTGCGTGTTTTGGATGTCAGTCTATGAAAATTCGAATACTCGTAATGAAAATACATAAGATCCAGCAGCAGAAACATCATTAAAAAATGCCAAATAATGTAATATGGTTAAGGCCTTAAGGTTGGCAACGCGTCTGCTAGATCTATTGGTCTTGGAGGTGTCCGTGAGCGATAGAAATTGCTTACAACTGAACTGTATGCTCGTTTGCCTTCCTATAATATGAAAAAAAATATATAAAACATGATTTACATTCTTTTTTACGTTTGTCCATCCAAAACATCCTAAACATACTTATTGCCTGTAGGTATAAATATAAAAAATGAATGTTTCGTAATAGAGTTCCTTTAATAAATATTAAAATGGCGGAAATAGTAGTTGAAGACCAAGTTTGAGTCTTAAATAGGCACTTAACATCTACGTACGGGTACTTATCGGGTCGTTGGTATCTTCGAGATGAGTCAGTACTATATCTTGTATAGTATTATCTAATCTTAACATCGGAACATATCCGCCGTTTTTCGGCCTTGAAAGTACTGGAATTTTTAAGATTTATAAACAATTGCGCTTACTGAAATATGTTACTATTTATCCATATGTATATAATTGTAAAAACATTTTGAAGGTTACATCAAAATATCAGCGTCAACGTCTGTACAAGGTTTCAACAAAATCAGATAAATAGTTTTTGAAAGGAGAAACTGAACACACAAACATTTATATCAATTAGTGACCAGCCAGTGCTTGAAATCAAACCTTTATTTATTTATAATATGATGTATGTTTATTATTTTTTATTATCATATATGGAATAACTTCCTGCACTTCTCAATTTAAACTATGCCATATCACATAGCTAATGTTTTTAAAAACACTTCTGAACTTTTCCCTCTACGTAATACTACGGATGTCCCTACAACATACTAGCGATGCATCACAGTTTTACGCAAATTTATTTATGTATAAATTTTGAATACGTCAAAAGAAACTATTTGGCAGTAAAACGGACTGATGGATATCACAAACACCAATTTAATTTGTCATTACGTATCACGAGATAACTTTAAAATCTTGGATATAAAAATTCACTTACGGTAACCAATACAATAATATAATGTCTATCTAGATTTTATATTATTACATAAACAATAATCCTAAATAAATAGTGAAGATTTTTGAAAAAAGTCAAACTACGATTCATGTTATAATACATTGGTTGCAGTTTAGTTCTCACCAAAACGACCACAGAATAGAAAGCTTCGATAATTACAGCGTTGACCGACTGTGACATTACAAGTTCAAAACAAACAATCGTGACTCAACTCGGTCATTACGCACTTTCACTTGAAATCATTTGGATTAGACGCGGGTTATAGAGCGCCGTGCCAGCGCTACCTTCGCTTAGAAATACCGGAACCTAAATCCAATAACAGAAAATTTACCGGTAATACCTTGAATATCGATGGCCTTGAATCTGCGATAAATTTCATAGGGGCGAATTGTAATCTTTTCATAAATACCGCAAAAAGCATCTGCCTATTTGTAATATTACCAAAATAAAGTTCTTTACTGTATCTGTCTCTCTGCGTGTTTTTACTACAAATTTACGAAATTATTCTATAGATTTTGATTGGATTTCCAGTGGCTTAGAGCTGCGGTTATAAGGAGTAACTTAGACTGAATTTTATAGTTAAGGTTCCTAGAAAAATAATCAATACCTACGAAATTGTGAAAAAACCTCATTAAAATCTCTTGAAGAAGTTGAAAAAAAGACAATGAATACAGTTTTTTATATTGTTTCCGTAGAATTCAACTCCGAATTTATAAACCAATGCTACTAGTGAGACAAAAAGGTCGTAAATAAGTATATTATTAATTAATAATTATACAAATAATGGCGTTATATGATTAAGGAATCACCTATGACCTACCATCAAATAAGCCTCAAACAACTAGCTACGAATAGACTACATTAACGTCACACTACTAAGAAATATACAATACATAATATCTAGCGTAATTGATACTTGTTATAGAAAACCAAAGCTGTTGATTTAAATTTAACTTTATCTTACTCAACTTCCGAGAATTGCATACATCACAATACATTCTGCCTTCGTATGTTCTTTATCGTCTCTAAACACTATAAAACAAAGTCGACGCCCGTGTCTGTCTATTTCTACGTTTACTTCTGATCCACGTAACCGATTTCCATATTATACAAGAGAACTCTAGCAAAGTTTTGTAGATAAATGTTTGGTACATAAAGACTCTATATAAATTAACAACGCCTCGCGGTTTCAGCTGCATAAAAACGAACTAACCTAAAACCGCTTCACATAGAGAACAAGAATAACAAACAAACTAACTTTCGTATTCAACACATTAATTCTGAAACAGAAACACTTTTGTATTCCTTTTTATTATAAAAGGATCACTAAAAAGTTTTATCTTTATATGTTCTATGGAATACCTCATTTTTTTTAAATCTATAATCATTTCTCAAAGCATACTTAAGTAATTAGTATTTTTTGATGAGCCGTATGCGGCGTGCGATTAATTATTTGATCTATAAAATTTTAATCGTACTATTTTTATTTAAATCTTAAAATATTAACAAACACTCCATTGTTACTTTTACATAACATTGTAATTCAATCAATAATTCTCTATTCTACACATGTAGTTCTAGTCTATTTATACACAAAACTGTTCACATGTAAAAATTAAAAATGTATCTCAAAGTGTGTAATTCTTAAGACCATTGTTACCCTTAATCGTAGTAACAAGACTAAGTCTATATTTCTAAGTTTACATTGTTAACACCGAATAAATAAAGAAAATGGGGAGGAAGCCGACACGAAACATAAATATAAATAATCATATAGTTTAGCTCCTCTTAAAAATAAAAAGTCAGCTTACTTTAAATACTTATTGTATTTAAAGTAAGAAAATGATAAAGTTGAATTGTCAACTTATTAGTAAAATAGACCCATGCAAAGCCAGGCGGATCACTAGTCATCTATATTTACGACAGTGCACAGATCATATTTATATGCACCCACAGTAAAATATAAACAGACACTAAAATAGCGCAGTGTGAATCAGTCGTCGCTTGAAATTAGTTGAAATAAGCCCAGTCGCGTATCACCATCAACATCTCATCGTAGTGTTCTGTCTCAGATTGAAATACAATATGACACAGGAATATATTAAAGGATTATTTTTTATTACAATTACGATTAAACAGACTTATATTTAGTAACTGTATGCAATCCTTATCCTTAATCTAATATATAAAATTCTCGTGTCACAGTTTTCGTTGCCATACTCCTCCGAAACGGCTTGACCGATTTTGAT